>JAJKFY010000087.1:0-23745 GCA_021066465.1 Trichoderma asperelloides | reverse complement strand
CCCCCCCCCCCCCCCCCCCCCCCCCCCCCCCCCCCCCCCCCCCCCCCCCCCCCCCCCCCCCCCCCCCCCCCCCCAGTCGTGTAAGGTACGGTGTGTGGTGCTTATTTGTGCGGCAAATCACCTACTGAGACTCAGGGCCGCCAGTTGGTGTGTATGTACTAGCGAGTGTTTCCCCCTTTGAGGCTCGTCAGCTGCTGCTTGCTTGATCCACCAGCAATACTACATAGGCGGCCTACATAGGCACCAACTCTTGGTAGCATTCGGCGATTTTCTAAACGTCAAACCCTATGACTTTTGGCACATTAGTATTGTCGCATCCCGCGCTCTAGACATGGATGTAAAATCGTACGAGGTGATGATGCAGTGTTCCATGCTGTTTCGATGATTGTTAATGCGCATAGCTCTTCGGGATGCTGAGACAGGAGAGGTATAGAAAGAAGAGAGAGAAGTTGTAAGACCCTATACCAGCATTCTTCTTTATGGCTCGGCACGGAGGGATTCGAGCAGGCCCAAAACTAATCGCGGTATCCGTGCTGTAGTAGGCTCCGGTCTGTATAAAATAGGTACTTCAAGACCCTGCTTCAAATTAGACGAGAAAAGCAGAAACTATTGATATGATGCGTCACATGTGACAACACCAAAGGGATAACCCGGAATAGAAAGAGCTCCCCGTAGATCCAAGACTGCATAACATCCGTATGTGCTCCATATGCCTCGGAAAGTCGAGATCGCGCAATGGAGTCGGGTCTCAGCTTTGTATGTGGAGAGAGTCTTTCACAAATCCCATATTCAGCAGCTCAACCGAAATTAAATAGGAAAAGAGGCCAAAAAAGAGGGAGAGAAGAATTCCATAGGTGGGGCCGGTCTTTTTCTCCTGTTCAGCTGCTGCGTCATTAACCGCTTCTCTCGGCCGAGGATGGTTTGCATGTAGGTATATTCTTAGTATGTAGAGATTCATCCCACGCTCCTCAACGCCCTCCGACCCGCTTGCTGCCCCCAACTTGTCGAACATTGCGTGACTGCCGTTGTTGCCAGCCACATTTCTCAGTTGGAACTTGTAAGTGTATAGAGAGAGAGAGCTTAGTCCCAATTGACTTTTTCTGCTCCTGCTTGCTAAGCCCAGACCGGATCGGTCCGGGCCTCCTGGTAGCAAGTCAGCTTAGAATAGGTATATCAGGCAACTTTCTGTCTTTGGAGGATCGCAGCAGCATCTCCGGCGGTTTGTTGTCTCGTAGGGTTGCACCCCTTGCAATGGCGTTACTTGTCGGTTTTACCTACTTCATGATGGTACAAGTCTTACTTTGTTTTCGATTTCTACTAAGAGAAAACTGGTTAGCAAGTGATCAACTGGCCTAAAGAAGACGTGGTGCAAGCAGCACATTGCCTGAAGCGTAAACTGATGCCACCCATCTTCGTTGGCCGCTACTTTCGTGGGTCGATCTCGGCTGACGCAGTCGTCTTACAACAGGAGATTTTTTTTTTTTTTCCGCATGGCAAACCCGGTTGTTTTTCTTTACCTATTCTGAACTATTTGCTGGCCGTGGTTCAGCTTTGAGAATCGAAGCGCTGTAACCGACGGTATTAGCCTCCATCCAAATAGGCAAAATGATTTCTTTTTCCCGCGCATTCTTCTCGGTGGGCGTGATTCGTTCCGATTGCATGGCGACACCGCAGAATTTGTCAATCTAAAAGAGCATGCGTCTAATGCCTAGTTTGAGATGTTGAAATTCAGAGGCAGCGCCAGCCAAAGACGATGCATCTCTATTGGCGGCTATTTTTCGCTCGTCTCAACTCGTTCCGCCCTCGTTTCTGTCTCTTGCCTTCTGTTCGTTCTTTGAAATTTCGCTACTTGAGACAATAATACTCAAAAGTCGGTCGAGCGTTGTGTACTGCACACTTCTCGTGTAGGTGCTGTACTTGCTAGTATTACCAAATTGTGCCTGAGGGTAGGTATTTGCCAAATGCTTTTTGCTATCTGCCTACCTAGTACCTATGAAATGCACAGAGAGAAGGAAGGTCGGTAGTAATGGCAGTTTACGTTCCCTCTAATCGAGCTTCACCACCTTTATCTGCCGGATTCTGCCACCTCCCGCCATTTCCTTTCAGCTGTCACAATCTCTCTCTCTACCTCTCTCTGCCTCTCTCTGCCTCTCTCTGCCTCTCTCTGCCTCTCTCTACCTCTCTCTACCTCTCTCTTTTTCTTCCTCCTCTCCCGTGTCATCCTCATTTGATTTTCTTATCTATTTGAGCTTTGCTTGCTTGCTCGCTCGCTTGCTTCCTCCTCCGCCTGTTTGAGTTTCGCCCCGCGTTTTCTTGCTCATTCTTTTTCATACGAAGCGACGTCATCCTGCAGGTGAGACTTTTTGCGTGTTGCTCTTCATGGAATTTCCATCTGCTGAGTGTCCAAATCCACTCTTTTGTTCGCCTCTACGACCTCTCCCTTTCGTCAACACGCAGCACGTCGTCATAGCAATCCGAGCTGCGCGCAAAGTTGCGCATGTATGCGCTCGAGAGCTGATTGGCAAAACGCCTGGCCGGGTGCCTGACCGAGTTTGCCCAACTCCACCTTCACTTCACGCACCATTCCCGAGTTCCTGTTTGATTCCCCTGCCCGGCCGTCTTACATTAGCCTTTTAGCATGCGCAAAGCTTCTCGATTTGTTGATAAGCGTACCGACAGCCACAAGCCACTGCCCTGCCCCTCACTTCTTCAATGGCTTGTGCCCGCTTTATGACATGGCTGGCTCCACCACGATTTCGGTTGCCTCTCCAGCGGCACGGCATTTGGGCCTTGTTCTTGTTCAGCCCAAGAAAAGAACAAGCAGGGCACATGGTTTCTATTTTGATAGCTCGCAGGACATGTTTGGGGCTGCTTCGGCGAGCTCTGTCAAGTGACGGGCTCGATTTGCTGAGCCGGGCTTTTGATGTTCGGTGCTCTCTTTCTCGTCTTACAGTGCTGTTAATATACATGAGTTGTTTACTATTTGCTTCCTCCATGTCACATGTACGGCCATGAATGCCGTGCTGATCCCACTTGTGCTGCTCGCCATCTCCCGTTTGGCTACATATGCGTATTGCGCCTACATATGATACTAGTACTTGCCTACGGCGTCACAAAGCATAGAGCCTTGTTGTTTCTGGCCTCATCCCACGGTTCCTTCATTTCCTCCATCTTTTCCATCTACATCGTGTGCTGCTAGTCATTTTTTTTCTTTTTCTTTTTTTTTGCCTCCAAAGTGTGTTCTGTCCCACCAAGGCAGTGCTTCAGGGCGCTTCGCCGCTTGCAGAGCGCCTGTGATGGCCCCACTGGAGGTCTAGGAGTATGGACGACGCCCCAGCCTTGAAGCTGGTTGGCGCCGCTTTCAGCTGCTGGTCGCCGTCATCATGGCGTGCCCAGCCAATGAAGCCTGAACGCTAGAACTGGAGTGGCCCTCTCTGTGTGTGTATGTGTGTGTGTATGATGAGTGTGTGCTGAGCGAGTCTAACGCCAATGCTATTCGGTCTTGCATTTCTCATTCTTTCCCTCTCCTCTGCCTGCCACTTTGTCACGATACCGCCGCCTCTACCACAATAAACCCTCACCTGTCTGGTCGAATTTTGCTGCCCAGAGAAGAAAAGCCCGCGCCTCTGACCCGCCGCCTGGTCTCGCATCCGCCGTCTGATTTGCATTCGTTTTGATTCTCATTCTTTTGCAGTACATTTGCACCAATATTTCGCTCTCTGCCCGCCTAACCGAAAGAAAATAGACGCCTGTTCTTCATCGCACTCATTCTGCCTATTTATGCGGCCTTGGGAGATTTAGATCCAGCCTGATATCATCGCCCAACCATTTGCCGCAGCAACGCCGCATAATGTCAAAGGCAACATGAGCTTTCTCAAGACTCGGTATGTTGCCATGGCGTTCTATCACTTGCTGCCCACCTATTCTCTGTGCCTAAGCTCCTGTTTTGATTTTTATTACCCCATCCTATCATACATATCATATTCTATGCTATTCTATTTCACCTTTCTTTAATTCTTTTTTATTCTCTTTTTAAAACCCTTTTAAACTTCCCCCCCTTTCCCCAGCGGCGGGGACTTGCCCCCCCCTTCAGACTCCCCGGTGCAAGGGGCTCAGTTCTTCGCCTACCTGCTGCTACATACATACATACATACATCACATACATATGTGCTACATACCTACATACGTGCCTTATCTATCGTGCCCAAGTGGGCGGCCCGCTCTGCGCTTCAGGGCTCTGCTTGCTTGCCTGCTTGCTTGCCTGCTTGCCTGCCTGCCTGCTGCTTGCCGCTGCCCGTTATCGCCATCTACTGCCTGCTGGTGGCTACGGGCTCCATGCTGGCAGCAGTTAATCCCCAATTTGAAGCTTCTTCCAGGCCTCTGCCCGCTGCAAGTCGCGGCTTTGTTGATGCCGTCACCCCGCAAAGCGTGCTTTTGGCCTCGCTCACCACTAGCCTTGTTCTGCCCCCTCTTCGCTCGCTGACCGCCCAATCACCTGCCGCCATCCCTTGCGCCCGCCAGTCTCTCCAAACCAAACTCCAACCCTTTTATCTCCATCATCGCTTCATTCCATCTCCAATCCAGCCTCTCCATCTCGTTTCCACGCGCGATCGCGGGCTGACCGCGTTGCTTGTCTTGTGCTTTGTTGCGCCGCAGAACCCAGCAATTGCCGAGCTCCTCCATGACTCGCTCACAGTCGTCGACGTCCACGGCCGACGACCCCGCCGAGAACACGGCCGACGAGGAAGATTCCGAAGATTACTGCAAGGGCGGCTACCATCCCGTCCAGATTGGCGAGAACTTCAAGGACGGCCGGTACACGGTGGTGCGCAAGCTGGGATGGGGCCACTTCTCGACCGTGTGGCTGTCGCGCGACAACAGCAACGGCAAACACGTTGCGCTCAAGGTGGTGCGCTCCGCCACGCACTACACCGAGACGGCCGTCGACGAGATCAAGCTGCTCAATAAGATTGTCCAGGCGAACCCGGACCACCCCGGCCGCAAGCATGTCGTCAGCCTGCTGGACTCGTTCGAGCACAAGGGCCCCAACGGCACGCACATGTGCATGGTGTTTGAGGTGCTGGGCGAGAACCTGCTGGGCCTCATCAAACGATGGAACCACCGCGGCATCCCCATGGCGCTGGTCAAGCAGATCACCAAGCAGGTGCTGCTGGGCCTGGACTACCTGCACCGCGAATGCGGCATCATCCACACCGACCTCAAGCCCGAGAACGTCCTCATCGAGATTGGCGACGTCGAGCAGATCGTCAAGAGGGTCCTGCCCCAGGGCGGCGACAAGGACGAGAAAGAAAACAACCGCAACGGCCGCAGACGGCGCAGGACTCTCATCACAGGCAGCCAGCCGCTGCCATCTCCCCTCCACGGCAACTTTGAATCCTTCTTGCACAACCCATACTCGGCCATGGATCGAGGCTCTGGTAAAACGGAAGGTATGTTGGCCACTGATCCCACAGTTCTTGTCAACTTGATTTCCCGTCTCTCTTGCGTAGCTCTAACCTGTTACCGTGCAGCGGGTAAGCAAAAAGATGATTCTTCAAAGGCCGATGACGCTCACAACAAGAGAGAAAAGTCTGCGTAAGTCTTGGCTAACCGTTTTCCCTTTGTCTACAATTCCCCTTTTCTTTTCTTTTCTTCGCTTCTCTCCTCTCACCATCAAATTCGTCGTTGTTGGCCTTTTCCTTTGTTGCTTGGTGTCACTAATATCAAGCACCGGTACCAGTGACCTTTTGACTCGCGAAGTCTCAGGAATCTCTCTCAACACCCCGACCGAGGACGGACATGATGTCATCAGCGTCAAGATTGCAGATTTGGGTAACGCGTGCTGGGTTAACCACCACTTCACCAATGACATCCAGACGCGACAATATCGGTCTCCGGAGGTGATTTTAGGAGCAAAATGGGGAGCAAGTACGGACGTATGGAGCATGTCTGCCATGGTGAGTCTATGTCTCTCGTGTTACCCCGCCACCTGTCGCAAAACCTGCATTTGTTATCCTCAAACGTTTTTTTTTTTTTTTTTCTCTCTGCTAACCCTTCATCCTCGCGACAGGTCTTTGAGCTGATTACGGGCGACTACCTCTTCGATCCACAGTCGGGCACAAAGTATGGCAAGGACGACGACCACATTGCACAGATCATCGAACTGCTTGGCCCCTTCCCGCGCTCTCTCTGCCTCAGCGGCAAATGGAGCCAAGAAATATTCAACCGGAAGGGCGAGCTCCGGCACATTCACAGACTGAGACACTGGGCGCTGCCCGATGTCCTAAAGGAGAAATACCATTTCAAAGAGGACGAGGCTAAGCGCATCTCCGCTTTCCTGACTCCGATGCTGGAGCTCGTGCCGGAGAAACGAGCAAATGCCGGCGGCATGGCCGGCCATCCATGGCTGGACGATACCCCCGGCATGAAGGGAGTCAAGATTGAGGGGCTGGAAGTTGGTAGCCGCGGCGAGGGCATCGACGGCTGGGCAACGGAGGTGAGGAGGCGATAAACGGGAGCCGTGTAGACTTGATGCGTCAAAAACCGCGATCGCGCATAGAGATTCCTATCGTCAGGCGTTGTGTGTGTCATTTCATGCAGTAATACAAATTTTGAGCGCGCTCATCAACCCAGAGATGGCGACTGCTGCCCCCTGGTATTTATGACTGACTCTCTCTCTCTATCTAGCCCGAGCGAGGCGGAGCTCACCTTCCTGCTTGTTCAACCAGACCTTGACTGAGTACCCCGCCTCCCACTCACTGCAGGATATAGCTTTCCGTACCTGGAGCTTTAGCTTTATCGTGGTTGCGCGGCAACCATGCGTATACTATGTACATGTGCCTGTAGTATTGCCAGCCCTGTTGCCAGCCTTGCGGTGCCCTGCAGCGCCTTCCTGCGCTATCCTTGTCTACACTACATGTGCGCTGAAGCTTTGCAAGCGTGTGTCTCTTACCATGTGATTTTTATAGCCCGCAAGTTATCAGCCCGACAAGTTTACTCTGAAGCGCGGTAAAGGTGAAGGTGAAGAAAGAGCTAGTTGCGGCCTAAGGCATCAATATCAACGGCTGTGGGTGCTCCCTACGGTGAGCGATATTGTCCATAATTTTGGAGATGGTCTCTTGTTTCTAGAATAGATACTACTACTACTCTCTACCTTATGCACCAGCTCTTGATACTAACTCTGGCCTCATGGAGTGGATATGTCACTGTGCGCACGGACCACTATCGCCAATGCCTCGTATATGCGTGTTGATTTTCTTGGGAGCAAGAGCTCCGAAGATTATATATATAGCGCATTATGTTTTCAAAAACAAAACGAGAAAAGAAGAAGGAGAAAAGGGAAATAAAAAAAATGAATTAGATGATTTTCTTTATTTTTTTTTTTTGTAGATATCCCAGTTTTTTTTCTCTTAAAAAACAAGCAGAAGCCCTCCTTTGCCCACCATCCCTACTCTATCCATGGCCCATATTACCCTCCAAGATACCCCTGAAAGACCCTCCTCAGCCCCCTACGACCTCTTGTTTCTGGCAGAGCGCCTGGGCCTGACCGTTGCAGCTGGGTTGCCCTCCAAGGGGCTAGGGGGCTGCGAAGTAGCGGAAAGGGGCGTCGTAGGCTGGCTCTCCGTGCTGGTTTCAGGCTCGGCTTGATCGTCACCAAGGTCAGTTACGAGTGTCGTGGCAGCAGTGGCAGTAGTAGATGGCTCCTCCTTGGCAGCAGCTGCCTTGCCCCCCTTCTTGGCCTGCGATTTGAGAACTTCTCTTACTATGCGCTTTCCCTCATCCATCTCGCCGTTACGCGATCCACAGGCCATGCACTTCCACATGCCGAGCTCGCTGAGGCTCTTGGTGCCGGGTGGGGCCTGTCCGTTGACCAGGCGACAGACTTGGCATATCAGAACGATGCGGTTCTTGGCGGCCGTTTCGTCCTCGCCGAGGAGGACGTCGAAGATGCGGTCGTACCAGTGAGGCTCTGCGACGGCTTGAGGCGGCGGGAAGCTGTGATGCTGGCTCTGGGCAGACTGGGGCCGAAGCAGGTGCTGGCCAATGGCGCTTGGTTCATCGTTTGAAGTGACGCTTTGGGTCAGGGGAGTAACTGGTCTGCTGCTGGCAAAAGAAGCCGGTGAGAGATCACGACGAGGGATATTTGCAGTTGCGGGAGGTGCGATGTGAGTTCGTTCAGGCAGTGTGAATCCAGTCTGCTGCTGTTGTTGCGGGGCTTCTTCCTTGATCTTAATCTGGGGCTTGCCATCCTTGCCTTCCGCACCGCCATACTTTTCGAGGAGTTCAAGCGTAGACTCATACTTGGTTGCCTCTTTAAGTTTTTGGATGGTGTCTTGCCGCTCTTCTTGAAGGGCTTTCAGCTTTGCCTCGAGATTCTCAATCCGGAAGGTGTAGTAGCTTGTGATGACTACGCGCGTAGTGTAGATGCTGTACAACGACTTGTTAGCTCATGTGGCGTATAGATAGAAGGCAAGGTGATATTTATTAAACCTGCATGTAACAACTCTCGCTCTGTTATAAGTGTGTAAATGTATTGAGTGTGCTTGAATCCAGTCTTTGCGGTTATAAGGGTTGAATCAGGGGAGGTAAAAGAGAAAGTGAGATGAGTGCAAGTGTGAGGGGTAAGAGTGAGACATGTGAAGGGGGAGTGAGCGGAGAGAGAGAGCGCAGAGAGATGAGAAGAGAGGGCATATAGAAAAGATAAAGAGAACCATGAGGCGCAACGAGAACAGGCAGCGAAATATCGAAAAGGCCAGCCACTCACAAGACAGGGCCACCAGCCATGCCAGTCCAGTCCATAGGCCCCAAGTTTGGATATCCAACAACCAGCAACAGGACGATGACGGCAACCAGATAGGCAAAAGACGTATACAGGGTTCCCAGCACCTTGATCTTGCGGAATCGCAGACGAGTCCACTCAAGACGAGACTGCGTGGTTGCGATCTTCTTGGAGAGGCCGGAGAGAGCCTTCTCGAAGGAAGCCGGCGAGGGATCGCTTCTCTGCACAGCGCGCGCCGGGGGTTGTCAGGTTAGCCAGATGTTCTTAGCCAGGGAGAGGACGGTTAGAATATTACCTTCCACGGCCAAAGCCAGCCCATGATTGGCATCTTGTTTGACGTAAAGGAGAGTAAAACACAAGAAAAGTGAAATGGAGAAAGAAAAAGAGGTAATGAGAGTGTGTGGATTACGTCGTATGAAATTATGCGTAGCTGTCAACTTTGGGTAAAAGGAACGGAATGCAGGAGGCAGAAAAAAAGAAGGACACGAAATCAGCGTGAGAGTTCAGGGTTCAGTTCAGTCAAAGAAGAAAAAGCCGGCGCTCGATGACGGCGCAGCCGCAGTGCAACCCAGTTTTGATGCCAGATCTCCGTTTGCTGCTGCTGCTGCTTTGCTGCTTGCTTGTCGTCCGTGTCGCAGCCTCGCCCAAAGCGCTTGACTTGCCGGAGGAGAGAGGGTTAGCACGAAGCACGAGACTGCAGAAGACAGGTGATGCTAGTTTGCAGCCTTAGCCTCTGGCCATTGGGGGGGTGGGCATGGGCTTGTGGTGACTTCATTGGGCAGGTGCGAGGGTGGGGAGGGGTAAATTGGACATTTTGGCAACAAGGCGGGAAGCAGCTGCTGCCCTCCCTGTAGGGCCACGATTTGCCTGTGGCGGGCTTGTTTTTGTGTTTTTTTGGGGTGCTTTTATAGGGGACCGGCGCGCTGTGGTTAGTGCTGGGTGAGGCTGCGCCACAGCAGCGCATCGTGCACCTGCAGAAAAACGACCCCCAGACCCGGGTATTGCAGCCCACGGCCAGAAATCACCTGTTAGCCGTCGTCATCAGCATCAGCATCAGATTTGGGTACCAGGGCATTTTGCGATTTGCTGTACATCGGCAGTACATTGGATTTCAGATGTATTAATGCCTGAATATTTTCAATAGAATTTTTCCACATCACAATGTTAACTAACATTTGCTATAATGTAGCTATATTCTGGAACAAAATAGTATCAAACAAAGCTGCCTATACTCTTTGAATTAATACTACAACGTGTTTGAGTACACGCTCCCGCGTCTTGGGACTCTGCCGGCGATATTAAAAATACAGCCCTTGAAACGCCATCCTTGTTTCAATCGCATCCCATGCCAGGCACCACCGCCCGTTGGCCGATCGGCCATCTTTGCCCACCCTCAACGCTAAAAAAAAATCAGGGACCCTGACTGCGTTAAAACGGATCTTGCATAATCCATACGTAATTTTTTTTTTTTTTTTTGATGCAGCGCGCGCAACGGTGGGCGATCTGACATGTCACTGGGGGCGAATATGCTCTGTAGAACTCAAGGGAAAATGTAAATTAGTTAAAATATGCTGCCATAACAACCTATCCAAGGCTACCCAGCCAATATGCTCCGTGTCTTTTTTTATAAAACCAGATCCGTTGGTTCCGGATAGAGGAATTTATCGTGAGAAAGCATTCTGTCTAGCCTGTATATATGGGTATCATCCATAAACCATATCCGACAATCCATAATCCATAATCCATATCCCATAATCCATATCCCATATCTCATAATCCCCATCCCACATATCCCAAAAAAATTCCAACATTGTCGATGGTGAACCCAAATAAAGAAAACAAAAAGCCTTCATGTCATCATAACCATTACCACTGGCCTTTGTGTCGCCATAATCACTAGCATCCAGCATCAGCAACATTTGCATCTGCATCTGCATCTGCATCTGCATCTGCATCAACCTCCGTATTATCCCCATCGACATCATCTTCATCGTCATCATAGATATCCTCGCTGATATCAAAGTCACCAAATTCATACTCGTCATCAGCAGCATTAGCTTTGCCATTACCATTAGCACCGAAATCATCAGCAGCGTTCACCTCAGTGGTCTCATCAACATCAACATCAGCATCAGCATCAGCATCAGCATCGACATCCCTATTCGCGCTGGCAGCTCGATACTCGGGCGCCGTCCCAAAGTGCTGGTTCCAACAACACTTATGCGTCCTCCATACGTGCGTGCTATCCTCACACATCTGGCCCAAGCTGATGCATTCCGCGCAGATGATGAGCCCGCCAGCGCACGTATCGCAGACATACGCCTGCTCCTCATGCACGCTAGACCTGCCGCAGATGCCGCATTGGCATGCCGAGTAGTCGTATTTGTATCCCGTGCGCTGACCTGCTGGGTCGTCCAGCCAGATTGGGATTCCTGCCTGTTGAGTGTATCTCTTGAGGAATTTGACAAACTGCTTCTTCTTGGACCTTTGCGCCGAGGCAAAGAGTGTGGCGCCCAGGAAATCTCTCTCCTCAAAATCTGCATACCCTGCCTTGATTAAAAGCTCCACCACGCGGCGGTGGCCGTTCCTGGCAGCGGCAAAGATTGGCGTTGTTCCGTAGCGGTCTCTATGGTTGGCCATCTGCGTCAGGGGGAGCAGCTTCTTGACGATTCCTACATGCCCTCGCATGGCAGCATGGAAGAGTGCCGAGCGGCCATAGTTGTCCAGATGGTCCATGTCAAGCCCAGGAACCTGGAGAAAGAGCTCCAAAAGCCGAAGCCCCCCGGAATGAGCTGCTCTAATGCTCGGCGTCCATCCGGCAAGAGTTGTGGCCATGAGATTGGCGCCGTGGCCCAGGAGGACTTTGGCAGCGTACAAGTGACGGCCATCAGCGGCACAAACAAGAGCTGTCCATCCAGTTTCGCTCTTGGCCTCTATATCAGCGCCTTGGTCGATGAGGAGCTTTGCAACTTCGGCATGTCCGTTATCTGAGGCCATCATGAGCGGCGTCCAGCCTGCGTTGGTAGTCATATGGACATCAGCCCCATAGCGAATCAAAAGGTTGGCAGCAGGATAATGCCCATTTGTTGCAGCCAACGAGAGCGGAAACAATCCACCCGCTGCTTTCACCGCGACATTCGCCCCATAGTCAAGCAAAAGCTTGATTGTGAAGACATCGCCGTGGTCCGCAGCCATGCAGAGTGCAGTCCACTGATTGGTGCACGACTGCTCAACGTCAACCCCCCTCTCGAGAAGGAGCTCGACCGTATCGTGATGCCCCTTATCGGCAGCAAGAGTCAGGGCAGTCCATCCTTGGTACGCGGTATCTTCTGGGTTCGCCCCATGGTCGAGGAGGGCTTGAACTGCGCTCGTGTGTCCCTCGTCAGCTGCCGAGTGCAGACAAGTCCAGCCGACGTTATTCCTGACTTTGATATTGGCCCCCCTTCCGAGGAGGTAGTTGAGTATTTCCGTGTGACCATAAGCAGCGGCAGATCGCAGCGCTGACCAGCCAGTCTCGCTTTCGCACTCCATCGAGGCCCCGTAGCCGTCCAACAGGAGCTTCGCAACACCGAACCTCCCATGGCAACAGGCCAGGTTTACCGGCGACCAGCCGCCTCTGGTGAGCGACGAAATGTCGGCACCGTGTTCCACCAACTGTTGGACAATGTGCGGGTGTCCGTAACAGGCCGCAAGGGTCAGAGGCGTCCACCCGTCTGTGTCTTCAGCCATTGGGTCGGCCCCAGGAGACGCCAGCACCACCTCGGCGACTCGACTGCTCCCACTGCATGAGACAACAAAGACGAGATAGCCGTGGTCCTGGAGATTGATGCCAGCTCTGATGGCCCTGTTGAAAGTCTCAATCTTATCCAGACTTGCAGCCCACAGCAGACAGGAGCCTTTACCGTTCTTTTCGTTGTCCCGGTACAAGTAGTCGCCGAATAGATTGTTAAGGTGTCGACAGGCCCTCGCGAGCGCCGCAATATCGCCAGTGCGGACGAGCAGAGTTCCAATCTGGATGAGGATCTCGTTGGGCATATCGAGTAGCCCCGGTTTGGTCTTGTCCACTTCCATGGTGATGGTTAGGCGTTAGGAAAGAGGAACAAATCAAAGGCAATTATAATGCTTGTGATATAGGAGGATGTTTCTATGATATTGCCATGCAATATGAAAGAGGAGAAAGAGGGAAAAGAAGGGAAGAGGACGAGAAGTGATGGAGAGAAAAATAGCAAAAGATCGAGAGCGAGGAAAGACTGAGATTCCCCCTCCCACACAAAACTGAACGCCCATGGTTAAGTATGTATTGGAAATTAAAAAGCAATAACTGGGACGAGGCTGTCGGTCAACAAGTGGCTGGCTGCAGCTGCACACAAACACTTCAGCCTCAGCGCCAGGATTTGGAGCTTGTATCATTCGCTGCCATCGTGCATTGATACCTGGGTAGGTAGGGAGACACAGCAGGTCCTAGCCGCGTCTGAAAGAGGGGTGGCGGCGTGGGAGAGATTGTTTGCGAGGACGAGGTATTATGTGTATTATGTGTATATTTGCCCAAAAGCTGGGAGACGTTTGTGTTGGGTTTAAAATCAGCGTCCAGAAACGAACACCCTGAATTACACGCTGCTGTATAGATCAGCGAATATTCGGGTAATATATATACTGCTAGGTATAGGTAGGTAGTCTACTCGTATAAGCCGAGAGATCTCAAGTTTCCCGGCTTACGGATACCCGCCAAGAACCGACTTGGAGAGGCATGAGAACCAAGCTAGGGCGTTTTCATTGCAATGAGATTTGAGCCGGGTTCCAGCATTTGACTCCCAAAGTGGTCACGATACTGACGCAGCCTCCACCTATGCGTCTGTACCAAGATAACGCGTCTTAACAGAGTGCCAATCTCCAGAGGTGCTTCTTAATAATACTACCTAATCAAAAGTAATACAAAGCATAGCCTATGAAGCCCAATAAATGGAGTATAACGTACGCAATTACAAAAGCAAAGTCGCGGGTAGGTGGGGCGTTGTCTCAGAACCCCGTATTTTCAGCTATTCTTATTGGATGGGTCTAACTTCGGATAAGATACCCCGGTTTTGTGGGACGGCATGAGCGTAAAAGTGGAGTTGCGATGCGACGGAGGTTGCTGGGAAGGAGCGAAGCACGGTGCGATTATCAAATATAATCAGCCTGTTTCGTCCGATATTCACACTGTATGCTATTCAGCTCCCACTTTATGCCCAATACGCCAATCTCCAGATCTCGATGTACCTGAACTAGATTCGTATAAGCCGTGGAGGCACCGGACACAGTTAGAAATGGAGGAAACAGTGTCTTCCATCTTGTCCGTCTTGCAACAGCATCGTCCAAGCTTCGCGGCTGCCCGCATATCCCTTGAATTCCCTAACCTGCTGACGAAAACAAATGCAAACATCGTCGTCACATTTCAAAACAACAGGGAGCTTATTCTGCTGGTCTCATCAAGGTTTTCTCTACTTTTTTTCTTCTTTTCTCTCTTTCTGTTCTCGGTCAGACACCGCATGTACCCTTCCTCCCTGCCTTTGTACATCAAGCCACCACAGGCACCCTCTTCCCTCCCGGTCTCTTTGTACGACATCCCACCCTCAAGGCAGCTGGCACAGTTTAGACCAGCTGACTCTCTCTTGCTCTAGGATCTTCCCGGTTTGTCTAATTAGACCCGGACTGCTCCGTACATACTGCCCAGATAGATGCCCAACCTTTGACCTTTGGGGCTTTTCAGGCTCCTCTGCATCAAGGAGTTGCGTTTTCGGTCCTCTTATGCTCGAACAGCATATCAAGCAGTATGCAATGCAATGACAAACCCCTTCTTGCAGGCTATTCATGCTCTCTTCCTTTGCGCCGTACAAATAATAATGGTGACTTTCCCCCGAAAAGAGGCATCCAGCGAACGTGATGCCAACCCTTCCCCAATCTGTTACGCGCCTCCCAGTCCAGCAGTCTCACAAGCCATGTTGGCCCCACGTAGGCATTCAATCCAATCGATGCCTTGTTTGCATTCTATCCATGTCCGAGTGGCAGTCGCTTAGCCGAGCGTCCTGCAAGACGACCGGTGAGTTCGCTCGGCGACCAACCACGATTGGTCGGCTTCCGCTGAGGCTGTTGATCCCTGTATGAGCAATGTCTTTCTCGTGCTCGTCAATTCGATTGGTCTGATTACTGGCCTTGCTTTGCTGGCAACTTATATTGCTCTGTAACGGCGTGTTGTTGACATCACAGTGCCTTCATCGGCTAGGAGAGGGAGCTCCCTGTTCCATTATAGGCAGTCGTGGTCCTCTGATGTCTTGGTTGATTTGGATGAATCATGCTACCCACCTGTACACGTGATGTACGTTTTTTCTTATTGCGACTAGCACTATATCGACAGTTAGAAAATTGCTCGTAGACTCGAGAAGAGTCGGTATGCGTATAAGTCGCGGCTCTATTCTGCTGGTAGATGGTGGCATCCGCAAGAAGCCATTTCTATCTCCATTTAACCATGTTCTTAGGGCGTCTTCGGATAGCCCTTCCAGCTTCAAAGCACTAATGCAAGATCAAATTAATGGATTGCTCGGCTATTTAGCAATAATATCCTTGTAAGATCGAGCGGGGGTCTGGCTGACAAGCAGGCAAACAAACATTATGCCGTATACTCTCTCCTATTGACTCGCTTTCTGGTTGCAATAAGCTTCAGAAGAGTAATCGCCCACTGATCTTCTTTCCTTGGTTTATATGATATGTCACATCATATATCAGGTGGAGCAAATCCAATAATTGTTCATATTTTGGCATGGTTTGACATCCAGCACAGCAGATAGATTTATTTGCTAGCCTCAGCTCCATCGTCATATATTGCTTCGAGCTGGCAGAAAACAGAGTGACACTGCACTGAGGATGCTTGAATGTGCAGAGAAAAAGCCATTAGAGCTAGAGGCAGAGCGTAGGAAGCATTCTGTCTCACCAAGACCCGTTGCCGTGTCAGCGGAGGTGCCGAAATTTGGACAGCAGGTCCAATCTCTCGCAGAAATTTTGCCTCAAATACTCTAGAAGCTGGCACAACCTCATGTTGTCTTATTCTTGATTCCCTTTAGGTATTTCAAGGATGCAGAACTCGCTGGCATGCTTGATTCGAGATGTTTCGCCAGCTTATAGGAGAGAGAGAGAGAGAGAGATATGGTAGATTCTTGTTAAGAATGCTGCTTGTGGGACAGTGGTAGGTGGGCAGGGGTCGAAGCAAATGAGGCTGCGGTTGTTCCCTATATAACTTAATGGTCGGAAAATGGCCAGTATCTTGGAGAGTTGGTATTCAAGGATGGAGAAATGATCTATCAAAGTGTATTTGCATTAGTAGATTATCATGCATAGAATGGCGTAATTTCAAGAGAAGAATTGAATGCTCACATTGCCAGAATGGCTAATCTGAAGAATCCATGCTAGGATTGCATTAGACGATATCATGAACAGCCTCCATATAATGAATAGCCTGGACTCCCTTTCACCATTATTCATGAAAATGTCTTGTGTTGCGTTTTCAGCAAATCCAGGTCTATGCGGACCAACTGAGCAGGACGTTGGAATGTTGGTAGCATTTAGGGTAGCATTTGGCGGCTGCCACAGCGGGTCGGCCCGTGTGGGGGAATCTGGTTCGATTTTGGCGTCGAAGCTAACAAACATCAATCCCACCGTCAATCTACCTTGGGCCTGTTTTCGATTAAATTGGACGTTGTTTGATCGTAACCTCTACCGTAGCCGCCAGGAAATCAAAATATTAAGCATGGTGCATCAGAATGTACGGCAACTGCCATAAAGTCGGGGACAAGAGGTGAGAAGTGCTTGCTTCTAGCTCAATGCTGGCTGACTTTCATTAGCATGTGATGAGAAGGCTTTGGGATACCTAAGGTACTAAATTGGTGACAAAAGCTAGGCAAGCTTTTGAGAGAAAAAAGGAGTAGATAAACGCCTTTTGTTTGACCAGTGCGGATATCGAAGCAATCCAGGGCAAGGAGAAATAAAAGAAAAGGAGAGAAATGAAGAGAGAGAAGAGAACACTATAACGACTCTCAAGCTGTAGTAGTTATGAATACTTGATTAGAGAAGCTGCTGAATGATAACCTTTTAGGCTTCTGGCAAATCTTAATCGCTACATGTCGCTTTATAGTAGGCTGTGAAGAGATTTGGCCTCGTCTCCGCACTGGGATTCTCGAATATTTACTGGTGATCACATATCGAATCTACTTCTTTATTAGTGCTCGTCGACTCTTGAGGTTGTGCCTTATGGCATTGGACAACTTAACTCGTATTTAGTTATGCGATGTTTCATATCGTAGAAGAAGACTAGTTTGCGTAACATCTCGTATGTGCGCTGGAGACCGTATACGCTCGTTATCGCGAATTATAGCATACTTAGACCTTATTAATCATTCTCCTAGAGAGGCATAACTAGGGGCTGTCCTCTACATCGCAATGCAATACCTTAGTTAGGTGATTAGTGTATAAGCCTAGCAGCGAAGGGCATCCTCTCTCGTCTATTTTGGGTTCAATCTGGTATATATGTGGCTTGATGTGGGTATATATACGACAGAGTGTCTTGTCTATTAGCAGAGCTCCAACAATCTGTTATGTATTCTAATAGACACGTCATGTGTTGGTAATAGACACCTCCAACTCCTTCTCTGCCAGCTTCCGTATATCCACCTTGCCTTTTGAGTCATGGTTAAAAAAAAAACCGATAATTATAATCGATGTGTAGCGACCGTGTCCAAGAGATAGTAGTCTCGCTCGAAAAAATGCTGAATAATGATATGTTAACAATCCATGTACCCAGGATCAAAGAATGAGAAACAAGAGAGACAAATCTATATTCAACTTACTGAACTGCGGACTGTACTAGCCCTGAACAAGGACGATACTCAAGACTCTCACCCGTACCTCGCCCTCATTCAATAACCAAATCTGTTAGTCGATATGTTCTAGGCCATGCTTCGACAAATGATGAACATTAGCAATCCCGCAGTGGATATGACTATATTGTGAAGTCTTGAATGTGGAGATGTAATGAGTAGCATTTGGGTTTCCCGCACGAGAAACAAAATAGCAGGCAGATATGGCTTTCTCGCACGAGAGACAGTATAGCAGGCAGATATGGCTTTTCGAATCCTGACTGAAGAGTAGCTTCGGATTCGAAAAGCCACTGCCTCTCGCGCGAGAAAGCCGAGAGCTAACTCCATGATCAGCAACGTGCAGGAAGAATGAAAATGGGATCAACTTACCGCCACCAGCGCACTTGGTGTAGCCGCCCATACTCGCTCCCTGACCGATAGGGACTGGGACTGGAGCGAGTATGAGCGGCATTTTGACATGTTTTGGGAAAGCCACTAATCAATATATAGTCAGTATTACTGAGAAGAACGTGGAATCTAGGAACGTCGACAAAAAAAACTTACAAATGGTGACACCCCGAAAGGACCCTCCCATGTAGCGGAGAGCTAGGGTTCGACCCCTGGAGAAGGAGCCTGAGAAACGGCTACTACATCCAAGGAATGCAGGAGGCAGGGCTTGTTTGGGCCTCATAGCTGAGGAGTGCCTTTTTGACTCCACGATGGATGTGCCGTGGAAGAGGGCCACGGCCGAATTCGCGATGCGTCATGAAGTATGCATGGCGTCGCCGAATCCGAACTACAGAAAGTAGGATATGCGGTTGGAGATGGCTATGAGGACATGAGACAAGAACAAGATAAATGTTGTCAGCAGAGGAGAGAGTAATACGCACCAGAGATGTTGGGCCACGAAGTTTGCTGAGGATTCCTCATAGTTGATTTTGGCATGGCAGCGAGAAGTAGTTTGACAGTTTGAGATTTAAGGCGGAAGAGAAAATAAATTGGAAGTTAAGATATGGAAGTGAGCTTGAATGAGCAATTTTTTTTTTATTTTTATTTTTATTTTTATTTTTATTTTTATTTTTATTTTTTTATTTTTTTTAACAAGCAAGCAAGCACAATGGAGAAACGAGAAGCTCATTCGTTGAGGTCCAGTCGCTCTTGCCCTCTGCCAGGGAAATGACGAGACAGCTGCCTGTTATCAAAGTTTACTCAGTCTCTAGTATCTGTAGCATATTGGGACCCTCATACACAGCAATTTAATGTATCCGTATTGCAATTTATTGGTCATTTATTGAGATGCAAGACTACTTATTGATTAGAAAAGATTCAATATACCTCCAGCTCTTTTGATATAACGCAGCGTTATAGGTATATGATTGCATATCAATTGCTTTGCTGCAGTGCAGCCGATATTTGGCGTCTGCGCAGGATGGAATTGCACCAGAGTATGAATGCGCTGTATTATGGTGATCCGTTGCACTATAACTTAGTGATGATCCGCTATATTTTAGAAGCTGGCCGCTATAGTATTGCGCTAATGACATAATTTATTCTTTTTATTCGGAAAAATTCCAAAAAAAAAATTACCTAATACGGCTAGACTACTCTGGATGTCACTTTCCCATCAGCCTTGTGCCTTGATACGAAGCCTCGACGATCTACGCTTTTTAGCTTCATCATCATCTGGTTAGGTGGCCCCAACGCAGTGATGTTCCAAGTAAGTGGCTTCCCCAATGCCTGTGCACCCGAACAAGGGAGAAGAGCACCCGAAGAAGAGCATGTTTCGCTAACTGACCGTGATTCCCCCCCAATTGCAGCGAATCAAAGGAGCCATCGACCGCACCATCGCGGAGGAGCAAGCCCGCCAGCAAAAGGCTCTTGAGGCGGGCTCCCCCATGGCCAGATCTGCCTCCTCGGCATCGCGAGCGGGCGAAGGCGGCGCAGGCAGACGGTCTCGATCCAAGAACCCAGATGCTGAAGCCGGAGACGCTGCCCCAAACCCCGACCCTGCCATCTTCGAGGCAGCCTTCGTGATTGACGATAGCGACGAGCCGAGTCGAGCAGGAACCCCCAAGCCAGTCCCCCCTGAAAAGGATGTGCCAAACGGAGAGTCGACTGGCCGAGCCGAGGCTGCACAAAAATCAAACCCCGGTGGCGATGGCAAGGAAGGCTCGTCGCGCGACGGCCATGCTGCGGGCGAAGGAGCCACCCATACAGCCAAGCCGGTGCTGACTCTGGAGCTCAAGCAGAAGCTCCGCAAGCTGGAGAAGCTCGAGGCTACGTATCCTGGTATGTGATAATTCATTTGCCTCCGACAGAAATAGAAGGGAGAAGAGGAGGCTGACAATCTAACGCTGCAGAGCTTTTACGATCCTACCGCGTTGCGCATCGACGTGCGACTGCCATCGAGCCCTTCGAGAAAGCGCTTCGCGAGAATACACCTCTGGCCACTATTGGCGACCCAGAGTCTTTGATCGAATATCTCAACCAGCTGAAACTCAAGGAAAGCATGGTAATGGAGGAGCTGAAGCGAGTCTCTGTCGAGAAAGACGAGCTGAAGAAGAAGAATGAAGAGCACGAGGAGAAGATTAAGAAGCTTGAGGCTGAGGTCGACACACTCAAAGCTGGAAAGCCTGCGGAGAGTACTAAAGAGAAATCTGAAGGAGATGATGGAGACTTCTTTTCCTATGATGATGAGGTTCCCAAGCTCCAAGCTGAAATTTCTACAAAGACGGAAGAAATCGAAACGCTCAAAGCTGAAGTGGATAGCCTGAAACAGGAGCTCTCCAACGTCAAAAATGAAGAGCAAGCTGAAGCGCCTAAAGCTGAACATGATAGCTCGAAGCAGGAGATCTCTTCCGCCAAGCAAGATGAACAGATTGAGACGCTTAAGGCTGAAGTGGATAGCCTGAAGCAAGAGCTCTCCACAGCCAAGGAAGACAAGGAAGCTGAGTCTCTCAAGGCTGAAGTGGAAACTTTGAAACAAGAGCTCTCTACTGCCCAGAAAGAGAACGCAAGCCTGAACGAGAGCATGGAGAAGTCGGCTGTGGAGCTGATCAAGTCTCGCGAAGCCTCTGAAGCTAACGAAACTCTCCAGTCTCAGCTCAATGCCCGAACCGGTGAAATCGCCAGTTTGATTGACAAACTTGGCCAAGCAGAGAGAGCCCACAAAGAGCTGGAGAGTCATGCTTCGGACATGACCAATGAACTCAGCAAGGCAGATGTGGCCAAGACAATCTCTAAGAACCTGATTGACGAGCTCAAAATAAGAATTGACACGTTGAAGAAGGAGAAGAGCGATCTTCAAGCAAAGGTTGATAAGCTCACCGAGCTGGTTGAGTCTCAAGGCCAGGCGCCCCCCGCGCCTCCGCCACCCCCAGGACCTCCTCCGCCACAGGCCTCTGGTACTTTAGAGGTTCCCTCTGAAGCTACGCAGCCGACGACAGGCGGCGGAGGCAAAAAGAAGAACAAGAAGAAGAAGGGCCGCGGTGGTAGAGCTGCTAGTCCCACTCCATCCGCGACTCCTTCTGCAGCTGGAGAGGGCACACCGGCTGCAACTCCTGCTTCTCCAGCTCCTGATGCGCCCAAGGCTGCCCAAGGCCAAGATACTGCAGCCCTGGAGGCTCAAATCGCCCTGCTGAGCCAGGAGATTGAGGCCAAAGACAGAGAAATCGAGCGACTATCCAAAAAACGCAAGACCGAAGAGGATCTTCGTGAGGAGATTGAAACTCTGCAGGAAAACCTGATCAACATTGGCCAAGATCACGTCGAGGACAAGGAACGTATCAAGGAGCTTCAAAACGAGAAGAAGAAATTCACAGCAGAGATTGCCTCTTTGGAGGAGCAGATTGCTGCGATGGACTCCACTGCCGATGCCAGTACGCAGGTGCAAGAGGAGTTGAAAGTTCTCATCAAGGACTATCATGACTTGAAGGAGAAGTTTGGTACTGTCACCTCTGATCTTGCGGCGTCGCAACAGCTGGCGCAAAGCCGCTTTAAGGAAGTGACGGAATTACGCGAAGTCTTGCAGAAGCTGCAGCCTGAAGTCAAGAGCTTACGTCAGGAGTCTGCCGACCTCAAGACAGCCAAAGAGGAGCTTGCCGCCAAGGTCAAAGACCTCAAGGACCTGGAGAAGAAGGCCAAGGAGCTTGAGCGAAACCTGGCGACTTCCCGACAAGAGGTGGCCAACCACGTCTCGGAGACTAAGACTCTCAAAGACAAGCTATCAGCGGAGACTGAGGCAAAGACCCAACTGGAGAATGCCCAGCGCGTGTCAGGACGAGACCTTAGAAAGGCTGATGCCGAGAAGATTGAGTTGAGCGCCAAGTCGGAGAAGGTCGAGCGAGAGTTGCAAAAGGTTCAAGAGGAGCTCTCCAAGCTTAGACCGCGGGTGACCGATCTTGAAGAGCAGGTGCACAAGCTGAAGCGCGAGAAGGCGGCAGCCCAGGAGGAGACCGAGTTTAAGGCGAAGCAATATTCGACGGCTCAGGGTCTGCTGAGCAGCATGCGCGACCAGGTGTCCGAGATGACGGTGCAGCTCAAGGAGTCGCAGTCCCAGGCTAGGTCGTTAGAAGAGGAGCTTAGCGAGGTGCAGCACCTGTTGCAAGAACGCACTAGAGAGGGTGAGACAATGCGGCGGCTCCTTGCAGA
Source organism: Trichoderma asperelloides (assembly GCA_021066465.1). Lineage (NCBI taxonomy): Eukaryota > Fungi > Ascomycota > Sordariomycetes > Hypocreales > Hypocreaceae > Trichoderma > Trichoderma asperelloides. Next base: position 1,434 of record JAJKFY010000087.1, on the reverse strand, counting down.
CGTGGATCAGCAGGCCGAGACCAAGATCCGAGATATGCGCAACCGAATGGAGGCGGCGATTGCGGAACGAGAGCGTCTCGAGGATGAGACCAGCACCACGATGAGGAAGAACGTCAAGATAGTCGGAGAACTCAAGTCTCGAGTGCGAGAACTCGAGGTAGAGGTTAAGGACCTTCGCAGCGAGCGTGAGGGAGTCGAAGAGCGGGAGCGAACTTTGCGTCGCCGTAACCAGGAGCTCGAATCGGTTGAGAGCAGAAGCGAGACCGAGGCTGCAGATTTGCGAAACACCATCTCGTCGCTGAGAACTGCATTGGACGCCTCTGAGCAGCAGGTTCGAGACGGGGAGAAGCTCAAGACCTCCCTGCGCAAAGACTACGAATCACTGCAGCTGATGTACGATAAGATCTCCAAGGAGCTCAAGGCGATCCAGGCCAAGGCCACTGCCACTGCTACACCGACGAGCGGCACGACATCCCGAACGTCAATAGATTCGGCACGTACCTCTTCAGCGGGCGAACTGTCTGAAGTGCTGTATCTCAAGACCATTCTGCTGCAGTTCCTGGAGCAAAAGGACAATAGGCTGAGGGCGCAGTTGGTGCCTGTGTTGGGCAAACTTCTAAAATTCGACAAGTAAGTTGGAATACAAACTTTGCTGGTTATATATGTATGTATGTACCCGATGGCTAACCAATGTCTTCTAGGACCGATGAAAAGAAGTGGTTAGCTGCTGTTCAGCATATCGAAGTTCGTTAGAAAAGCCATTGAGCGTGTACGATAAAAAGGGGTATGGAAATTTCCGAGAAAGATGCATGTTGTCGTTTTTATAAACTTCGTATTGTACCAATATTGCTTTACTAGAAAGTCAGGCAGCACAGTTAGAAAATTACTCGAGTATTTTTTCTATCCAGTGGCCTCGATGGATTTATTTTAATGGGTTATCGAAGGAAATTTGGGGGGAGGCGGCATTATTTTGATTCTGATGACGACGACATTACTAGATCCATGCGGTACATTACATTTGCTAGTATCCAAACATAGTGCGATAGTTTACAGATTATTGATAGTTGATTCGGTTGAGTCAATGAATAAAAAGTCGAAAGATGCGAATTTGCAGCATGGGAGCGTTTTGAGGTGAAAATAAAATACAAGAATACTACCATATGAATGTCTTTTCTTAGGTATGGACCGCTGCTTCCTTCCTTACGCTAGGTAGTACCTTCCTCGCACATCATGACCATTGCACGGGCGTACTACGGTTCAATTTCTCCAAAAGTTGACGAGAGCGATGAACGCCCCTTGTTTAATTCAAAGATACAGAAGCCATCATACTCTCTGGCTATGACATCGTTCAAGAAGCAGCGGGGGGGGGGGGGGGGGGGGGGGGGGGGGGGGGGGGGGGGGGGGGGGGGGGGGGGGGGGGGGGGGGGGGGGGGG
>JAJKFY010000086.1:0-24012 GCA_021066465.1 Trichoderma asperelloides | reverse complement strand
CCCCCCCCCCCCCCCCCCCCCCCCCCCCCCCCCCCCCCCCCCCCCCCCCCCCCCCCCCCCCCCCCCCCCCCACCCAAGTCCTAGTAGAGAACTGAAGCGTAGTAATTGAAAGGACAACGTTGTATATAACAAATGATACGACAAAGTTAGTGAGGTGAAGTCGAAGGGATTAGTTGAAGAAGAATAAAGTCCCTTGAGACAAAAGAATAATCATCCTCTAGTATAGATGAACTCCCCCATACTTCCAGGCAGGCAAAAGATGATGCAAGATATCACATGTAATTGAAAATCCTTGATTTGAAATGAAATTTGTCATGACGTCTTTTTGTCATTACCACCGCTGTCGAAGAACCCTTTTTGACACATGTTTATCACCCATTCGCCTATTTACAATATACATATTGTGTCCAAGAAAAAAGAAAAGACCCTGCCTTCTATAAAAGGGTGAGGCACACTATGCTCTAGGATCTACTCGTCGCAGTGAATCCAACCATGTCCAGTTCAAAAAAGTATTGGTATCCAAAGAAAATCCCATCCAAAACCTCATTTAGCTGTCTCTCAAAGCCTCCAATAGACGTCTTCATATTGTATCATCTTCACATACGGCAGGTGAGGCTGAGGCCGCTTTGATCATATCATCTCCCCACAGACATGTTAAAATGAAGAGATAACAGGCATATCGTAACTTGCTCCAGCGCTTAGAGAACGTACATAAAATCAGGACGCAAGTCTCCCAACTCTTGTATTTCTTGCGGTGTCTTGCCCTCAATCCAGTAATTTCGCTCTCCGTTCAATCGCTTCTGGTTCTCTCGGTTGAGAAGCCACGCCGTCAGGATACTGCCGAGGAAGGTGGCGATAAATAAGTATCCAACAACGGTGGCATGGCCCTGAATGTAGCGGGGCGCGTCGTAGTAGATATTGCTGCTAACAACACCGTTCAAATTGCCCCATCCGATGACAATTCCCAAGACAATTCCGCGCTTGTAAACGCCCTCAACGTTGTTGGCAACCCAGGCAATGGTGATGGGAATGCACGGGTAGATGCCGACTGCTCCCAAGAACGTGCCGGCATATTGTACGCCCGGGTTGGTCGATGCTATCAACATGATGAAGCCAGCGACACCAAACGGTGCAATGGCGATGTTGAAAATGGCTCTCTTCTGAATCTTGTCAGACCAAAGACCAGCCACAACAGTGACTATAGCGCCCAAAGCATACGGTGCTACACTGAGCAGCTGGTTCCTGACAACTGCGGTCTTGGTGGTGAAGCTCATGTTTTGGATAATGGAGGGCAAGAACAGACTAAACGAGTACAGCGGCATGAGAGGGCCCATGTAAAGGAGCATGCCAGCGTATGTCTTCCAATCTGAGATGGCCGCCCAGAAATACTTCATTTTGAACGACTCATGCTCGGCAGAACTCTGCTGGTCTTGCTTAAGTCGATACAGGACACGCATGCGATCGTCTTTGGACAAAAACTTGGCCTCGTCAGGGAAGTCGTGTACCATGAAGAAGGAGATGAAGCCGATAACCATAGTCAATGCGCCCTCGATGATGAAGATCCAGGCCCATCCAGCAATTCCCCTCTTGCCGTTCAAGTTCTCAATGGCAGCCGCAAGGAGACCTCCAAATGAGCCGGCCAGCGCAGCAGCTGAGAAAAATATGGCGGCTCGGGCGCCAAACTCGTTGCGCTTATACCAGCATGAGAGATAGTAATTCACACCAGGGAAGAGGCCTGCTTCGGTGGCACCCAGGAACCATCGTGCGGCCATGAGACCAGACCAATTTTTAACGAAACCCATTCCAAGCATGCATGCGCCCCAAGCGATGCTGTGATTTTATTAGAATCTTGGTCAGAATAAGATTTGTTGTCCATGTAGATATAACTTACATGATGAGGGGAATGAAGATGGACGGGCGAGTACGCTTCAACAAAAAGTTTGCCAGAGGCTCGAAAATGGCATAAGAAACAAAGAAAATTGTAAGGGATGCATTATATTGGCCTGTTGACATGGAAATATCCTTCCCGAGGCCGGCAACCTTTGCATTTCCGATGTTTGTGCGGTCGAGGAAGCACACGAGGTACAGTAAAGTGAGCTGAGACAAATCGTTAGCAGTTTCCCTTTGTAGGCAGCATATCTACCACTAGATCAGGTTCGTTATGATAGGTACTTACCCATGGTACGAGAGTCCAGTCCAGCTTCCGTAAAAGTTTCCGTTCCTGTTAATCAACTATTAGCGATTCCACATTCACAACCTCTTTATATGGCTTAGAACCTGAGACTCACATTCGCCGCTCTCTCGGCATCGGACAAGCCCGCGTCAGGGTCTGCGATCTGGTCGAGCTCCGAATTGGAGATTGTGTCTGCGGCGGGCACCTTTTCTGTGTCGCTCATGATGGGCAAATTTTTGAACAAAAAAAAAACACAGAAAGCCTCCACAAAGAAAAGGAAAAAAGAAAGGAAAGGTGTGATTAAACAGGAGACAAACAACAGCCGCCGCAACCTTTCACAGGTTTAAGCGAAAAGGGAGAAGGATTGAAGGGAGGGGTGGTGGCTTTGGAAGAGGGAAAACACTGGTCCTGTGCTGCTGATCCGAGTCTTAGACAGACGGGCGGCAACCACCGGGTGTCTGGGCCTGCTAAGCGATATATACCAAAAAGGAGGCAGACCAGAATAAGAATATTCTCTCAGAAAGACATAAACCGACTCCGGAGAGAGGGAAAAAAAGGATGAGGAATGTCGGAGGACAAGGCGTTCATGTACTGGCATGTGGACATATATGTACTGGGCCTATTCGCCTAGCACAGCACATACATGACCAGGGATCCGCAAAATTGGAGATGGACAGCCTGAATCAAGGGTCAAGATGACTGCAAGATGCAATAATAAGCCAATTGAGGCAAGGCTGGATTGACCGGGTGCAAGGAAAGGCTGGGTGGGTGTGACGACGACGACAACCAAGAGGGTCCAAAACAAAGAACCGGGCAGGGATGGCGATGCGGGGAGAGAGGCCCAGAAGTTTAGCTCAAGGATGCGCGAGTAAGTGAGAGCTAGAAAAGGATGATAAGATGCGGAGTGCTGTACCGTACCAGCATGGCAACGACAGGGGGAGCTTGGCTCAGCATGGAAGGCCGTCGTATTTTGGCCCTATCTCGCATTGTGACGGCGGGCCAGTTCGGGACGTGAAGGCGGAATGGGTTATGAGTGGCGTTGGATTTGCCTTGTACCGTGCGCCGGCATGTGGATGCTCATTTATATCGTAGATGTTTTATGTTGGTTTGGACAAAGAGCTGCTGGAAAATATTATGATGTTTGTTGTGCGGCTCCGTCTGCCAATTTCCGTCCTATTGCTTGTAATCCATCCTTGGTGCGTAGAGCTGGACAATGCTCGGGACGTGGGGTATTGGCGCTGCCACCTGGTTACGGCATTTGTGAGAACGGGGCCCTTCCGAATGTGTCCCTCTGCGCGCCTTATTGCCAATAGTAGCAGAAGATACCCTCATCACCAACTGGTGGATAACCGGGTCAATCAACAAGAAAAGGAGGACTGCCAAGACCGCTCTCACCAAGGCGCTCCTCGTCATAAATCGTCGGCTGTTCTCCATACACTCCGCATTGACCCCAAATTGATGTGCATCCTGGTTCTCAGGCTAAGCTTTAGCTTCTGCCCACGGAGTTTGCTTGTGGGGTTCCTAGCCGACGCCAGCTCTCTCCACCCTTCGCTCCTCGCATGGAGTATGCAGCGCGGAGACAGCGCGGATGCTCACGGGCGAGGGGAAGTGGCGCTTAGGATTTCCTTGAGATGGGGTAAAGCGAAGACAAAGGAACTGTGCACTGGTAAGCGGCCTGCTTCTTTGGCCATCTCAGACTGACGAGCTGGAATGCTTCTCGATCATGCGAGGCCTTGGGCACCGTTCTCTGTGCAGAAGGGCGATGTAACCCGACTACCTAATGCTTTCCAGCACCGTGGATGTACTTTGCACACCGCACACACAACATATGGCCAGGCAGTCGTTTTCTGTCCCCTGGGAGAGAGTAGCTACTTGTACGGAATGTTTGTCCAAATTTGAACATCCAAGCAGGGTTTAATATCCGAACCTTAACTTCTTGCGCTGTAGCTCGGAAGGCTTGGAAGATTCGTTCCATCAGGGCTTAGAATTAGCGCCTGTGTTGGAGTGTTGGAACGAGTCGTGGTGTTCCTGGCCCTAGTGAGTAAGCATGGACGACAAACTGGCTTCACCTCGACGTCCAATCAGCGCATGGGCGGTCCGAAAGATGGCTTTAACGGGCCAGTGGTTGCAACTTGCAAGCACTAGCTGCCAGGAGACTCTTCACACGAGCCTTGTGCGCGATTCATGTACAGACAGCCGTCATATCTCCATCCCAGAAAAGAGGCCACTACAGGTAATCCAGAGTTGCTGAGACAGCCTGCTGCTTGCTTTTTTGAGTAGTTGGCTCCCGAAGCACCCGAAGACGATGATCGGGAACGGGAGCCTTGCTGAAGTCACGGTACCACGACGATGAGAAGAGCCGCGAGAAGCTACAGGGAAACAAAAGGTATCGCCAGCACCACTATTTGCTCACCCTCTTTGGCTGCCAAGAAGCGAAGCTGGGGTACTGGTAGGTACAGAGCCAAACCTACCGTAGTAAAAATAGCTGCGTTCCCCCACGTTGTCGTCTCTGCTAAGATAAGCGATGGTCTCGGGCGCCCATTATGCTAATACGCCAGCTAATGGTACTGTACCTGTTGACTCCAAGTCAGTCAATGAGACGGCGTCTGCTGGTGAGTTCTTGGTAGATTCATTACTGAGCAGTGACGGTCTCTTGTGTCCAGATTGGTTGAGACGGCAGCCCCTAAAGTTCTGTGCGACCTTTTCGATGCCACGTTCTGCCCGCGCTCCCGCCTGTCTGTTGGATGGCGGCAGGCAAATCTCATGGGACAGGAGAGAGGCGCACAAGGATGAAATATGTCCGAAGGCCGCCCAAGCAAGAGGAGGCTGCAGATACGCGTGTCTTCGTATTTCGCATCCATGCTTCGGGGTGAGCCGGATTAATTGCCTGCAAGCGAGATTGAACAACCGCTGCATGTGCTCGATACTAATCTGGCAGAGTCTGTGATAAAAAGCTGCTGTATGAAAACGCAAAAAGAATCGGAGATGGCGTTGATCCCCGCGGCATTCGTGTTGGTGATAAGCCGGGCAGAGTTGCCAGAACTCTCAGGCGTTGGGGTTGGGGCCCAGCAAAAGAAATTGAAGGTACAAGCCCCAAGTACCGCCGCCGCGACGGGTGGCTGGCTTCAAGCTTAACTTGCTTCTCTTCTTTAGCTCTTTAGCTGCGGGAGCAACACAAGCACAAGTCAGTCGCCTCGCCACCAGTGGTCTAGCCAGACGCTAGGCTGCTGCAAAGCGCCTCCAGCTCCATCCCCAGGCCCGCTAACGCCAGCCAAGGGGCGGGGAGATCTTCATCTGCCATTTGCCGACGACTCGGCCACTGCTCGACCGAGTCTAGAACCAGAAACTTGATGACTTATCGCGCGGCTTGCTCGCAATAATGGTCCGCCCGTATCTCCGGCTAACGTCCATGGCAGCCCTCCCTCGGCACGAGTCTCGAGCCGTGTTGCATTGTTTGCCGTCTCTTGCCTCGTTTCGTTTATTTGGCTGCTTTTGAGGCTGCTTAAAAGCTGCATAATGCGGCCGCTCAGGATTTGCTGCAGCTCACTATTCACCACAAAAGTACATGACTAGTACGTGTATGTGCCGCGTGGCTAACGCAATTGCGCTCACGACATCCGAGATGCAGACTATGGGTCGCTAACAGCCTGGCTACCAGACTAATACCACTCGACGGAAGCGCACAGCAAGATTGCCAAAGGGCGCCAATAGCACAATCGACGACGAATGCCACTAAATCTCCCCTTGGCTATGCTCGGCGACGCCGCATATCAGCGGCTGTTCGTCTAAATTCGGCCAATTTCATACATGTCGCTGATTGCACGAACCTATTTGTGTTATCAACAGCAAACACAGCATCATTGTGGATAAGGTGGCGGCTGGCGACAACCCAGAGGCTGTCCATAGCCACTCTGCCTAGCTAAAGTGTACATCTCAGCCACGTGGATTTGATGATTTTTTTCTTTTCTCTTCTTCTCAATCATGTGTTGTAATATCTGCAGATCCTGTAGATACCAGACCAGCCTGTGGCTTTAGTTGAATGTACCATCAGGCCGTTTCCCGATCCAAGCCAAATTCCAAAAGGCGGTGATGCCTGTTCTCCGAAAGCCTGGCCTGGTTACCTCTACTTACCGAGAATGGCAAAAGAAAAACCACTCCATCTCAAGGACCAGCTACCGGTTCTTGCCAAGATAACATGTTGCTAAATCAGTAGCGCTTCGATAGTAGTTGCGTAGACCGTCGCCGCTCTCACCGTCGCACAGTCTGGCCCCTGCTTGCTTTTCCGGTTTCACAACTTTCCTTATTCCAATAAACTGCTGAGGTTCTTTTCCATAGTCTTAAAATCGAGCTCATTGATCAGCTGAGAAGTTGCCTAGTTTGTCAAATAACACTGTCGTAAATAGCCATTGGAATGAAGACCCCCTTATCATATTCCCCTTTCGGATGGTTTATCCCGACTGCCAAGTTCAAACACAATTTGTTGATCAACTACCTATCTATAATGATAGTACGTAACCATATCCAGACGCTCTGGATAGCAAAGCCGCCTAACTCTAGTGTAGTTTACGAATGCAATCTACTGGCACCCAGTCGTCACTCACTCTCCGTTTTGGGGGGGTTCGTGTATGGTACAAATAAAGAAAAACGAACACGAGATTAATATCTTAGTAGCATATGTAGTGCCTTGATCCATGCACTCAGCACTAAGCGTCTAATACTATTACACAGCGTCAAACGCCCAGGTGTTCTGCGGGTGGAGATATCTGTCGTGATCACTGCTGTGGACAGGTAGCAGAATCAGCCGGGGGCAAGAATTTGATTTTTTCACGGAGAATATCGGAGGATTAAAAATGTGGCCGTTGCATGTGAGCTACAGAGACTAATGTATGATTGTGCTTGGATATATACGATTGTTTCATCAAGTTCAAGTTGAATTGAAGGCTCCAAGCGTGTGTTTTACGGAAATAGTTTCTGCGTGGAATGAACCACTGAAGCCATTTTCAGGCTTTGACACAGTAGAGACGTCTGAAAATCACGCTTGAATTATATTTCAAAGTATATTATTAGCCAAGAACCCTAGCAATTGACTCTCAAATAAATCCATAGGGCGCGCCTTATTGGTCGTTATGCTTGTTCAAAGGTTTGTATTACTATAGCACATAGAAAGAGGCGTGCAGTGATTTATGTGATATTTGCTTAAGATTACAAAATTGAAATGCATCTTCAGAAGCGGACTTTAATAGATTTTACCAATTCAGCATTGCGCACCAAGCTGAACAACTCTTTTCACTCTGAGAGGCGACAATCTCTGATAACTCACCAGCTAAGCCAAGTGTCCATCACTGTGCTCTGATATGTATTTACGCTGCCGGTTTATACGAATTGAGCAAGAATTTGTAGTTTTACAGCATGTCATAAGGACTCGAAGGCAGTAGCTCTGAGAAGAGCTTGCTTGTGATGGCTGGGTTGAACTATCATTTGCTTGGCAGAAAAAAACCAGACTTACCCTTTTAGCCCTTCTGCCACCACCGGGAAGGATACTAGCTAAAAGTCCGTTTATCTTTGTTACCCCTGAGTTCTGATTCTCATCAGGCCCAGTCAAAAAAGTCCAACTCATTCTCTCCTTGGATCAGACTTGATGTTGGCACTCTAAGCTAATCGTTCCTTGTGTTTTCCTTGCTGATGTCACCGCTGCCCTGAACCTACTCGTCGTGATTTGATAGAAAGCCCTTGATACCTCCCAACACCTATGGCCCGGTACCCGCCAGACAGGCTGGGCAAGACTGATATCTGCGCCGGCGGCGAGCAAGAGTCTGATTGTTTCATGTCTTCCCAACTCCATAGCTAACTGGATCACCCTACCGCACGAAAACTTGATATACTTTACCCCAAGATCCGCATGAAAATCATGGTATCCGGCATTGGCATTCGCTCCATTCCTAAGCAGCAGCCGCACCAGGCTAACATCGCCTCGATGAACGGCTCGAACGAGTGGAGGCATGAATGCTTCTGGCTGGGATATATCTTCAAAGCAGCAGCCACTGCCGGGAGCATGAGGCAAAGGCCGATCTTCATCTTGGAAGTCACACCGGGCACCATTTGCCAGCAGCAGTTGAGCCATGGCACCATCTCGTCGATCAACGGCGAGCCCCAGCGCTCTCGTCAAGTCCACCCAATCCGGGCTACTCTGCAACAGGAGCTCAACGAGTTTCCGATCTCCTGTTGCCACGGCCCTGACTAATACAGGGCCGGATTGATCCCCTTCTTGAAGCCCGTAGCCCGGGAAGCTCACATCAGCACCGTTATTGAGCATGAGCCGCACGAGGTATAGCTTCTTACGGTCCACTGACCATTCCAAGGGGCTTGTGAATCTATAGCCAAAGAGGCGTACATTTAAATTTATGCCGTACGATATAATCTGTAAGACAATGTGGTCATGACCCGCCTGCAAAGCTGCCTCGAGTGCATCTTGCTTCTGGCTTGTGCTGGGACCGCCACTGCGTGCCGCATCATCATCATCATCATCATCATCATCATCATTACCATTCTTTTTCTTCGACGAGACCATGGCTCGAGCGGGAATTGACTTTTTATTCCCTGTAGCACGATGGAAGAAGTAGATCTCCCTAGGAGCATCCTCTTTCCATACGAGCTCCCAGCCATCATCACTCTTATTATCCGCCTCCTGAACGAATTTTTCTTGGCTAGACTCAGGTGTTAGAGCAGCGACATCGTCGCTTTCAAAGCTCAAGTTGCTCTCCGGCTCGGGGTCTTTTAGCAGCATCTCGATTGAAAAGAGTTGAGTGTCTTCCTTGCGATCCTGAAGAGCCAGCTGGGCATGCTCCTGGACTCCATGCTGTGGAAAGTCGCTATTCCCAAGACAGAATTCTGGCTTGAATGGAGGTGCATAATTTCGCTGGAGGAGTATAACCCAATCAATGCCGGCGAAGAACGGGTGCTCTTTAACTTTGGATGCTCCTCCTTTAGCTCCCAGACGATGACTAGGCTCGCGTTCGAGGAGCCTCGTTATAGTATCTCTGGCAGTTGGGGGAAGCACCTCAGAAATTTGGAAAGGTTCAGGGCCAAGGATCTTACGACGTATCTCATCGGTGTTTTTATCGAAGAAAAGTGGCAACCCCGTCAACATCTCATAGAGAAAGATCCCCAGTGTCCACCAGTCCGCAGCCCTGGGTTTGCCTTGATTGAGGAGCACTTCAGGGCTTGGATATTCCGGCATCCCGTAGCTGCTGCGGTCGCCGTCAATGCCTGGGTTGAAAAGACCAGGGCCACAGAGAACAACATGCTCAATGGAATCCAGAAGAACATTTCGGGGTTTCAGCCAGGAGTAAATGCCGCGAGCGTCGTGCAGATATTCCAATGCGCAAAGAATCTCAGCGGCGTAAAATTGAGCGCTCTCGAGATTGAAACGTTGCTGCCTCTGGAGGTGGTGGAAGAGATGCCCGCCATTTATGACTGGCGACAAAAGATTTAAACCCTCTTGCGACTGGAAAGTCAGCGAGAGCGGTGCGATGAAAGAATGGTTGACATTCTGGGGCCGTCGAAGCACCGGGATCGTTCTTGTAATATATCTTTGACGCGTATCTTTTTTCACGAGCTGGTCAACGTGTCTCATCTCGAAATCAGCCTCTCCTAACTCTTGGTCCTTCATGCCCTTGTATTCGAGACTAATGCGAAGCTGACCAGTCCCATGCTGCACATTAAGCCATTGCGATGAGATCTCTGATGCACGAGACGGATCTATTTCCATTCGTGCCACACCAAGAAACGTATCTTGGTTTCGCCTAAAAGAAGATGTATGCGAGTCACGGAGGTAGAGATAGATGGCTAACTCAGCAGGGCGGCAAACATCAAAATTCCAATTAGACTCGCGAAAATCCAAGGTTTCTTCATCATATTGCAACGGGCCATATGGCATTGGCCCAGTGTCCGATACCCATACAGGATTTTGTGTAGTTCCTTTGAAAGAGAAGGCCAGCTTTTGTGATTTGTCGTAGTCCAGAATGGCATATGGCATGTTGCGCCTATTTTCTTTTTTATCAGGGTGCTCCTTGTAGCTGCCTGGCACGGAGAGGCCAATTCCTTCGCGAAGAATTATCGTCAAGATGCCCGGCCGGCTTGGTGAGGGGAATGTTTCCTCAGGCTGAGGCACATCGATACGACAGCTATGCTCTGTCTCAGCCATTATGCAGCAGAAACTAAAAAATGAGAGACTCCGTTGGTTAATGTCATGACGATAGAGACAGCGCAGTATAAATAAGAGGTATCGTATGCGAGCTATACTTTTGCTCTTATGCTGTTATATGCGGGGTCGGAGAAACTTCCTGAATAAGAGCAACCGAAATTGAAGCTGCTACATCAGGTCCAAATTTGCTGCGCAAGACTAATTCGATCTAGGTCGGTATGTAGTTGGTCCCATACGATCATTTTCATGTATGGGTTGGAGATTTGCAGGAGATGTATCAAAGTGCCACCATACGCTATATATATACTCTGAGGGCGTTTATTAGAACCAATTATTTACGATTGTTGCCTATATTTTCTACACCCCTACTATATTGCGGATTTTGCTATAGACTCCGAAGTTCCCTTTGAACGAAAACTACTAGTGTCGATTCCCTCTGCCGAATATGCGCAGAAGCCGGTATCTACATCAACCAAAATGGTTATATTCCCAGCATGTGTAAAACTCCGGAGTGCTTAATGTCATATGAGATGCTCCAAAGTCTTGTGCTCAACGTGCTCACCACCAGGGTGTGATGTATAACAATAAGATCATTCGTTTAAGATGCCACCTTTTACCAGCATTGAAATATTTAGTGGCTAGAAACAGCGAATTTTTACATTAATATTGGCGATGTAGTATATGTAGGAGCTGGTGAACTGATTCTTCTAATGACCCGCTTACATCTATCGTCTCTGCGATGAGCCTCACAGTATTGTCATGTGGGCGCGGGCTTAAAATTTCATGCTCCTCTATCATCTGTCGCAAGATGCTAGCATCTGTCAATTTGCTTTTTATACCTTCTCGCCGTTCCTTACTTGTAACACGCTTTTCTAAAACACCTCCGTCACGTCTAAGATTAATCCAGTAAATAGGTACAGATGTGTTGCGGACCATGGAGATGTGCTCTTCAAAAGTGCTGATATCTGCGGCATTGTCTGCAAGACACGCCGTCATCAAGATTGTTTTGCCCTCTTCCGCGATTTTCCGAATGGCATCAAAAGCAATTGCACGAAATTTTCGGCGCAGCTCATGATGTGCTGCACTCCTGTCAGGGTAAATAGCCTGAGCTGGATCAATAAGTATGTGGTTATCGATGAGGCGGACTGTATTTTCGGGAAAGTAATCCTTCATTTTAGTTGCTATAGTGAATTTTCCTGCACCAGGAATGCCATTCAGAATAATAATTTTGCCACAAAATTGAAATTGAGGCCCTTGTTCAGCGCTTCGATCGGACGCCATATCGAGATTTCTCAAGCATGGGTTAGCATATAATGTATACTCGAAGCTTGGTTTTTTTTCTATCTGTGCTCTTTGAGAAACAACTTACAGTGTAGTTCGCCAGCGTCTGCAATTTTAAGTGGCATGCAAGTGGATGGTAAAATGATTATATACAGGTAGAGGTTAAAGGGACCCAGTTGGAAGTCAGAGATGAAGGATTTATTTGGAAGTTGGTTTACTGTAAAACTCTAGGGAGGGGGGCGTTATCCGAATCAATAGTGACTCATTGTCAGACTTCGGAACTTACTTGCGCCCAAGTACACGTACCCAGTCACATGTATTGTCAAGTAGGCTACAGCGACTACTGTCAGGAACATCTGGTCACCCATCTTCATTCTTCAGTGATTTTGCCGCAGCATGAGTGCTAAGCAAATCTATTATAATAAACAGCTGTAGTGTTTCAGGTACATGCGACCATAGGTAGTGGAAAATTCGGGATGCTGGCAATATTGCCAGACGAGTAACGAAGTGAAATGGACGTGTGCAAATAACAAAAACAAGAGGCCACCCGACTTCCAACATCAAATATCTTTGTCAGCTAGAAGGTAGTGAGTAGGAGCAGGTTTCTTCCACCGCATATAAGAGGATTCCAAACCGCATAGTGATTGAATGGAGGGTTGAATTTAAGACAGTGAAGACAGGAATAAGCAATAACAACTTGAAAAATCATCAAATTAGTCCCATGGCCTCAGGCCCCCCAAGGCTATCATCATTGGTCATGAACGGACAAAACAAAACAAAAAATTGATAATGGAGTTCTAGCGGACTCTATATAGACCTCAACCTCCCACTCGTTTAGGCATCGGTCATGTATGTATGAAAGAGCAGATAGCCTCAGTCCCCCCCAAAGGTCTCATCACCGGCCATCAATAGAAAAATGGAACGCTCCGCCCTCCATGAATGATGGAGTCGTTGAAGATCTCCAAGTAGACCTCAGCCTAACCCCCCGCTTAGGCTAAGGTCAGGATATTGAAAAGAACAGATACTATCAAAATAGGCATAAGCCCACTTACCTTCCCCCTCTTCCCTGTATGTGTGCAGATGTGAGAGAATGTCGGACAACAAATGGGGAAAGCCAGTGAATTTATAGATCTCCAGTACACGTATCTATTATTAGAGTTTGTAGAGGCGCATAATTTTGGATCGCAGAGGCTATAAGCACAAAGTTTCTGCGACGCTTCAAATTCAACAAATACTTCCAATACAACAACAAAAAGTAACCTCGTATTAACAATTCGTGTAGCGGTTTATTGGAATATATGAGCCCAATATTAATAGCTTACTGCCGAGTTTGGCCGCAATATTCGGAAGCCTATTACCAGCTACCAAGGCGAAATTCACCCAAACTTCTGCTTGGACGCCATTTCGGTCATGAATCATATCGAATGTGGAGCACGATAGTTTGCTTTTATAGATAAGGCATCAAACTTTAGTCTTCCCAACAGCAGGCCTGTTTGACTGCTTTATGCCCATAAATACTGGGCAAGTACACATATTAGCAAAATACATAAGACTGTACATGGCAAGCGCCAGCGAGAGTAATATACCGAGGTATCTTAAATTTATAACATCGTGTTGTCCGACGAGATAAAAGGTCTGTGATAATTCGAACGACTGGGTAATTTGCGGGCTCACAAGTGTGGTAAAGTCCTAGTCCCAGCCCTAGCATAACCGTCTCTTTCGTGGTCTTGCCCTTTGCACCACGCAGTATGACAAATTGACAGCACATCATGAAAGCTCGTTACGAGCTTGACGATGCCAATGGTTAATCAAGGACCAAGCTTCAATGGCATACAGGTAGTGACACAAAAGCACCGTAATAAGTTCCAAAGCTATATCTATAAATACAAAATTTATGGAATGTCTCAAGTGCCAAATAGCTAGCTTTTGTACAATCATGGTTCCAATACACCACTCGCTCAAAACCCGCATTATATAACCCATATAACCCTCATGTCCATCATATTACAAGTAAAAAAGTCCAGTCATTAGTGTGTGAATGAAATAGTGGTAGAACAAAACAAATTACGCAGTCGTCCGCTTGTCCGCTTGCATACTGAGAGCGAGGAGCTCGTCTACAAAGGCAGATTCCTCCTGCTTCCCCTGGCCAGCAAAGCCGCTCTCGCCCGTCGCAGTAGCAGTGTAGAAACCTTCCATCTTACCTTGGGTATCGGATCGGAGCCGCATAGGCTTAAGTTCCGAGCCCTGTTGCTCCGGAGGATTTGAGTCTTCTTGGTCCTGTGTTTGGAAAATGGCAGTTAGATATTTGATTCCAGTAAGGAAAAGGAGGTAGGCCGTGCTGTCACTTACCTCTTGGACGTTGATTGATACCTCTTTTGATACCATGATGCCGCCGTAGATATGAAGTTTCTTATCCTGATCCCTGTGGGAGTCCTTGACCGCGTAGAGTTGGCTTGTTGATGAGAGCTTGCGAGTGTCATCGAAGCTGCCATCGTCACCATTGTATAGCGAGCTGGGATGCGACGCTACCTTGGACAACCGTTCCTGGCTCCTTGTAGGCGGCAATGAAATGATCGCCGCACGCCTCTCGTTGCCGGGCAAGTTATCCCTGACCTTACCAACAGCTCTGGAAAAGTACTTGTTATTCATTTGGGTTGCGGTGCTGTGTTGCCGTGGAGATAGTTGATGTGTTGTTGAGGATATATCGCGATGAACCATGTGGGAAAACTCAATGTTGTGAGATGAGCCATCATATATAAGTTGGCGCATTTTGAAGAAGTTGAGAGGCGTGAATTCACAATCAGGTGAGAGTACGGTGGCATGAATGGGGAGGAAGAGTTTGAAAGCAATGAGGGTACATTTGGAAAGGGATTTGCCCTGTGTAGAGGGAGCACAGGGGAGCTTCACTTCTTTGGACAAGAGTGTGGCCTCATTAAATATTTCGTCGCCTAGAGAGTTTCGCAGCGAGGAAACGGCATCACAAAGAAGCGAAGCAAACATGCGACCCTGAGCAGAAGTAGACTGGTGGTTCTGAAGTCTGAGCAGAACAGTCGAGAGCGGCAAGCCACGGAGGCCATTGAGAAAGCTAGCACTGCTAGAATCAAGAGTGTCCACGGGTAACGGAACAGAAGGAAGCAGATTTCGGGCTGTCTTTTGCACGAGCACGTCGAAGCCGCCCTTGTCGATTCGAGCGCGGACGGCAAACATGCCCACATGCAAGCCGGAAGATAGCATGCTGGTCTTGTCTTTCTGGCTAGACATGTTGCGTAGACGAGTCTCCAGGTCGGGTGTCTTGATATGCATGCTAGATCGAATAAAGCCCGCAACCTGGTGAATCTCTGCGAAGCGGAACCCTGAAGCCTCAAGCCTCGGTACCTCCTTTTTGCTGTCAACCTTGCGAACGAGGAACATGAGCGAACCGCGGCCATACTCCAGGCCATTCTGTTGAAATCCTTTTTCTGCGGCACCTTGTAGGCCGGGGCTGTCGTTATTAGGTAGGCTTTGAGCCGGACCAGGTGCCCTTGATGACTCTCCCGTTACGAAAATTTCGTCCCATAATGTTCCGGCGCTAATGAGAGTCGCTTTGGTTTTGGAAGCCAGAGCGCCCGCAGAGACGCAGAACAACTCGTGCAGAATGGTGTCATATCCATCTACGAGCTCACCATCATCGCTGATGAGCCGGACGCCTGCCCTGCCATTGTTGTGCTCCTGCGCGAGAAACGAAATGTGGCTGGTCATCTTGGTCATGACTTTTGTTATGGTGTCCCAGTTGCGAGAAGCACGGAACATCCAGAGAAAGAGGGGGTGGCTGGTGTTAAAGACGTCGTCGTTGGACTGGCGAAGCATGGCGTGTCAATTTTGTGCGGGCAGGCCGGCGTTAGGGAAGAAGCAACTGACCTTTGCAAAGTACGTGTCTGTTACGACTTCGCTGGGCAAATATCCGTCTTGAGAGACCATGATGCGACCCCTGTCGTCAAAGACACCGGCGGCCAAGACGACCTTTTGCGACTTGCGGGCATAGTCTCGTCTTATCCAACTCGAATAGATGGCCATGCCGGTCATGACAACACCGGCAGAGATAGACTACATATGCCATGAGGCTCGGTCAGCTTCGGCGCTTCAAACTGCATTCACTTGACACCCCCGCAGATTTGCAAAGAGATTTACCAGGCAAATAACGACAACCATTGCGTCCCTACGCGAGGCCCCCTTGCCAGGCGTGTTGCGCAACAGGGTGTAACTCGTTCCAACAGCGGCGCACCAGTGCATGCCAGACACCGCTCCGGCCAGGACCATGGCACAACCCAGTCTCTTCCACCAGGCGCTGCTCCAGGTATTCTCAAAGACGAAGAAGAGGGTGAGGGCCGTGGTGCTGGCAAGTACGGCAATGACGACGGAGCCAATAAGATAGGAGAGCCGATATGAGCTCCGGTAGTTGCTGATGGACGAGTTGGCAAGATAGTGCATGCCGCAAATGGCGCCGCCAGAGAGCAATCCGGCAAACACAATTCGCCACCATCGAATTCGACTGTTGCCGCTGACGCCGAGGAAGGCGAGCACGAGCACAAGTATGGGCATCATGAGAGACACAACGGTAAGGCCGGTCGAGTAGGCGATTTGGAAGGCTCCCTCGCCGTGGAGCATGTAGATGGCTCGGTTTCCAATGAAGTGCTGCCTCATTCACCACGTTAGCAAGTTCGACACGCATTGAAAAGTCCTGGTTACAATCATGGATGTTTCCCACGCGGTGGTCGTACCATAGACCAGATGGCAATGCCACCCATTGCGATGGCAGCGCCGACTAGTAATAAGCTTTGTTTCTCGGTGTCAGCTACATGGCGGCCGGCATTAAAAGGTGCAAGACTCGTACAAGTTATGCCTTCCTCTGTGTGAGGTTCTCCGCCTAATCAACTCCAGTGCGGTGCTGGTTCCGATCAGGCTGATGGCGTAACTTAGACACACGAAGCCTCCATTGAACGTGTACGGCACAACCTTGCCGGTATACTCGTCCAGGAGCTGCTGCGTCGCCGTCGGTATGGACATTGTTGTATTCTGATGCCGCGCGTTTTCTCTATATGTTTCACTCTGGGATCCCGGCGGCGTCGCCTACAACTAGGAAGAGAGAAGAAAGAGGTTGGATCAAACGAGAGGCATACTCCCAGGCATCAAGGATTCAGACACTGCCCGAGGGGAATTATGGAGGCGGAATGCCGAAATCAAAACACAGACGAATATCATTGATAGCAGGGGGGAGAAAATGGGGGAAACCCCATCGACCGATACGGCATATTTATTATTATAGGACTCATCGGCTAAACAAACGGAAGAGATAGGCTGGACTATGGGACTAACAGAACTAAACACGGCCATGAATGCATAATGGGATGGAGACAGCGTACAGTACTAGGGCAAGTCTGTGTAAAAGTCTTTGTGCATTCTAAGCTACAAGACAAGAGCAGAAACGCGTATGCATGAAATAAATTCCGGACAAGGGTGCGTATCGTGGCCGTGAACCAATAGTCCCAGCGATGCAAGGGAGCCCGCGATAGTGCACGGAGACAACTAACCAATTTCAGGGCAAAAGCCGGTGGTCATTGAACAAGAGGCCAATGAGAATGGAGAGGGACTCTTGGCCACAGCCCAGCTGAGCACGCTCGTGGGAGTCGATGCCCACATCTGCCACGATCTGGACTCGGTACGATCGGGGCATGCTAGCACCAAGGCTCCACCCACAGCCTTAGTAGCAAGCTGAACTGTGATGGACATC
Source organism: Trichoderma asperelloides (assembly GCA_021066465.1). Lineage (NCBI taxonomy): Eukaryota > Fungi > Ascomycota > Sordariomycetes > Hypocreales > Hypocreaceae > Trichoderma > Trichoderma asperelloides. The sequence goes on along the minus strand of JAJKFY010000086.1, from coordinate 6,588 downwards.
AGCATGTGAGGCCCGCAACTAACATCGATCAACGAGGCGCCAGCTGAGATGTAATTGTAAGGTAGGGATTGCCCGGCGTGAATCCTCGTAACTCAACCGTACATATATGTAAATCGTACGATTGTATACTACTGATACGAGCACGACTTGTCGCAGAGAGTTCTGACAGTTTCCCGTTGCCCCTTATCGTCTCTGACAGGCAGGGCTGTTATTACAGCTTCACGCTACTCAAAGGCGCCGAGCCGTGGTGCCCCAGCCGAGGATGTCCTAGGGGACCAGTTCAGCCGCCATCAAAAAAAGAACATCAACTAGTAGTAGTAGTAGTAGTAGTAGTAAGCCCTTTTGGAGACTGCATGTCCCCTTTGGTACTAAGAGAGCCTGGCTATTGAGCCAAGACTGGATAAATACCGCACGCCGGCTCGACTGCTCTGGGCACAAAGAGAGTTTTTTTTTTTTCTTTTTTTTTAAAAAAAAAAGAAAAAGAAAAAAAAAAAGAAAAAGAAAAAAAAAAAGAAAAAGAAAAAAAAAAAGAAAAAGAAAAAGAAAAAGAAAAAGAAAAAGAAAAAGAAAAAGAAAAAGAAAAAGAAAAGAAAAGAAAAGAAAAGAAAAAAAGGAAAGAAAAGAAGAAGAAAAAAAAAAAAACGACAAGCTTGAACTTACATTCCTCTTATAATCTGACCAAAGAGTGCCTATAGTCCCTATCTTTGATACACCATCAGTTTGTGGACGAAATAGGGCGGCTAGCTCAGGCACGGGTGTCTCTGCGGCGGGGAGATCTCATGAATCGCAACAACCAACACCCAAGCACGATCTAGAATCGGCACCAAGTTCACCAGGTTGGGGACGGCGTGACATATTCCCCCACTCGAAGGCAAATCCATTGAAGCACAATTAGCTTCACCAGCACAGCGGACAAAGACTTTGTCAGACACAAGCCCCTTCGTTGCTATTGCCCAGGCCGTTTTGTCTTCTTCTTGGTCCTCCTCTTGGCATGCTGGCGCGGGCTGTGGCTGTGCTCGAAACCAGTCGGAATCTGTGCATCTGGAGCGCAACAGTGAGTCCATCTACTCCGGCCATTCGACGGCTTTGCCCTCATCTTGGCTTCCAAACGCAGGCATATCTTGTAGGGCTAGTGTTTCACAGTGATTGTCGCCCCACATGACAAATTCAGCTATGGACCGAGTTCAAATCGGGATACGGCTCGCGCCATGAGCCAATCAACTTGCCTCAACCCTGGCCCACCGGACAGCATATAAGTACTACGACTACCACTACAGTTGCTAAGCGACGCACAACCGCAATTGTCTTATGAGATGGGAATAGCCTCAACCACAATACATACGACCATAGGTAGTGGAGAATTCGGGGTCCCGTCTGCTCCCCCATAGACAAGCCACTAACCGGCAGATTAGTAGTCAGGTGGGTGACCACTGGCGAACACCGGCTGTTGTATGTTTTCTTTTTGAATTTTTTGATGTTTAGCTTGCGATGTTGTGATGTAGTGATATGAGAGGGTTAAGAAGGTCCTCCCTTCACATACGACCATATCCATTGGAGAATACGGGATCCCGTCTGCTCTCCCAGAGTCAAGCCAATGAGAGGCAGATTAGTAGTTGAGTGGGTGACCATCAGCGAACACCGGCTGTTGTATGTTTTTTGTTTCTATCCTTTTTTTGTGCTCCTATATTACATTATTTAAATCTGTGCAGAGTTGTAATTAAGGTATATCATGGTAAATATCTCTTACGGTCCGATCTACTGGAAGAAAGCCCGGATCTTATCGCAATTCATGTGTCTTTTAAGCTCTGCCCCAATACCAGTTTCACAACGTATACTTGTTGCACCTTGCGTACTCATGTGTCGTATAATACAAATGTCTTGCCCGCCCGTTCCTTAAACGTCTCAGTCCAGCGAATCTGGCCGGTACAGGGTCTCCACGCTTAATTTCAACAGAGTTTTGATGTTGATGCGGGTGTCCAACGTATACGGCATCCGGCTCTAGAAAATCCCTTATTTGACATTGATAGAATAGGTGTGGAACCTTGGCGGGAGCGTCAACTGCATGAACAAATTCCCAAGCGCGAATACCAGAGAAATAGCATATAACATGTAAGTGACGTTTCAAGATGATATGCAGGGTACAAGCTCCAGTCACTTACCGCTCACACTATCATGAGAGACCAAGTCTGCAAAAATTTTCTTCTCCAGCCATGTACTGTCAGTAGCCCACATGTAGAATACAACAAGCCAGTCTCCAAGCAAGCTTTGGTTAAAATTCCTGCTATGCTGAAAGAAGACAGCTCGTGCCCCGCACGTTATCTCAGGAGGCGCATTGTCAAGTTTTGTGCGACGCAGCTAATGGCCTATATGTCTCGGATATTTTTGCCATGAAAATATAGACGCTTGACTGTTACCCATAGCCAATTGCCTGGGTAGGTCCATAAGGTAGGACCGTATAAGCATGCGCCATGGCGCTTGTTCATCTTCGTATCCCTAGGGAACATGGTCAGATGATATTAGCCATCGGCATGGCCGTACTTTGAGTGGTGTAAGCGGACGACCAATCCTAAAAGCTAAACATGCATCGTGCAAGGCCGCAGTTATCAGTCGCCAATACTGCCTTTTCATTTTCTCAATTATAACCTTGTTATAGTCTTCGTCTTCATGAGGCTCTTGCAGCCACAATGGAGACGATTCATCTCTTATTTTGGCGGACAAGCGTACTCGGGGAGCGAGGGACAATGGCAGGGGATATAATGCGTGCAGTGAGGTTTGTCTACAAGCGTGGTTGATGTTATTGCAGTCATGGTTGATGGCCTTACACTCAAAAGTGATGATATTGCGAGTGTCTTGTTCATCAAATGGCTAGCTTTGGTGAAATGAAACTTTACAATATGTGTTGATCGTTTTGTTTATGTATCCAGAGAAATCGGCCCGACGCAAAAGTAAATATCCTCTTGTGGAAGGTTAGCTTGACACTACTGGCGTTTCTCATTATGACGATGTATGAAGGGGATTGGAAATGGTCACAATAACCGTCAATACACAGAGTCAGCCAATTACTGCATCAAAAATAACTATTTTCATTGAAGAAATTCACGGGTCATCATCCATGACAATAGCCTCAACGGCCATGACCCACGTTGTGCAATATGCCAACCCTATAATTGTAGAATTGTAAAAAATAGCTCGCGAACAGAAGAAACACTGGGGCAACTTGAAGAAGCAAGCCAAAAAGGAACGTTCAACGTCGGGGAAGGCCATCGAAGGCAGTAATTTGATAGGAGATGCCGTAAACTCCATAGTGGATATCCTGACATCGGTTAGCGATTTGACGAAGGACGAGAAATTCAGGCAAATTCTCGCTATCATACACAAAACCAACATCAACTTTATGATCTGGATTGAAAAAGCCAAAGCTATACCCAGAAATCCGCTCTTAAATCAAAATTCAAATCCTCCGAGGGGAATCAAGGATCAATCTTCTCCGATGGCAGATGGCTCAACAGAAAATAAACGAAAAAGCCGCCTTCGACAGATCACGAACGATATGAAGGTCAAGGTCCGAATTCTAAAACCGCCGCGGACTGGACGAGGCAGCAATAGTCCACAACTTGAGAGCTCATCTGTGGAAACACCAGAAGACAATGCTCTAGAGGAAACAGGAAGCCTGGATAATCCAATGACGCCGCAAGGACATACACCAACAGATGGAACTCTGGGCCCTTTAACCTCAAAGTCGGATCAGGTCTCCGTTGCACTAAAGCCTAAACGTCCACCAATAAGACGCAAGCCACCGCATCTTACAAGCAGCCCAATAGTAAATGCATAAAGGAGGTTATTACGAAGGAATAACCAAATCTAGAATTCCACGCCTTTATTACATGGAATGTGCAGCGGCAAGGCGCATTAAACTCACCGCCGATTGCTTCGTTAACAAATGGAACCACTTACCATGGATTGGATCTTGATTCTCTAGAGTTGAACAATGAGAGTGTAAAATGTTGGGGCTTTACTCCTGATGAACGCGATGAGTTACTTTAGATTACAATATTTTAGAGAATCGATTGGCTTAGATACTACCATGGCTGCTCAAAACACCACGAAGATAATAATAGTCACATTGACAAATTTCCGACCAAGATAACACAAGACAAACAGGCAGACCACATGTATATATATTATTTACTATATCTTGCGATTTTATTTATTAATGGATATTTAAACATATAAAACTAGCTAAAGTAGCTTTTTAAAGTAAGGAGCACTGGATCTAGTAATAAAACCTAGCCCTTAAGAATATTTCAGAAAGCTCCTGGAATGAAATTTACCTAGATAAAATTAACTTTAATATTAATAAAAAGGTTTATACTAATAAAAAACAAAAAGTTAACTCACACTGGGAAGAGGGTCTCCGGATTAACTGCTATTGCTGTTGCAGCTTATAGAGTGACCATGACTAAAAATAAAAGTTCGTGCGGGCCGAATTGTCAAAACTCCTTTACGATTGCAAAATTTGCTACCTCTGTGGTCTATGGCCAAAGGATATATATCACCGTCAGATTACAGAGCTGCAGGACCAACCTAAATTTCATCAAATCCTTCTACGCCTACCTCCGATCTCCTACTCGAAACAATGCCCTTGCCCAACCTGCCTACAGAGGTCAGGCGGATGATACTCGAAGCTCTGGTGAAAGATGGCCGCGAGCTGGCACGCTTTGCTGTCGTTTCGCGAGAGTGGCAGGCAGTGATCGAGCCACAGACATTTAAGCGGATAAGACTCACCCCGTCACGCATCGCCGAGCTTGATGGCATGACCCGTCGTAATCGGTCTCATGTAAGGTACCTGTGGCTTTGCTTGGAATTAGAACGCTACGATTGTGACACCTGTTCTCCTGACGGTGAAGATGATGAAGTTCCAATGTTCAACTGCGCCGCAAACGACCTTCTAATAAAGACATCCATTCAATCCCTTTTCTTAGTCCTGAGCGCCTGGGACCAAAGCAGCTCTTTGTCACTCGATATTAGTGTCTACTCCACCAGTGATCCAGAGCACTGGTTCGAGCATCTCACATTTGAACCAGACGATGATGAAGACGATGCTTCATCGAATCAAGGTTATTCTCATGTTTCACGGTTCAATCAGGCAGTTCCATGCGGAGTTGATGATGCACGACATCGATGGGACACTACTGGTTGGGGCGTTATCACGGCTCAGTCTGCTGTCCAGAACGTCTTCACCCGAATATTGGGCGATCCGTCAGGGGAATTCGAGGATGAACAGACGGACCATCTTGAATGGTGGAGAGAGTTACCACCGGTACCGGCCATCACGCGTCTACTTTTGCGTCAACAAACCCGCCGGCGCTGGGAACCTGAAGCGATTGCTGAAATGCTCGCCCGACTTCCGAGATTGTGTGAGCTACAATTTGAACCATGGAGGGAGTGGGATAACTTGCTCCAGGAAACTACAGACCTAGGTAAGACAGCATTTTCTCCAAGCGTGCTGCTCAACAACAACCTATGGTACCATGGTGTAAGCACACATTCAATAATATGTTGTATTCTTTTTCCCTAGGTTACTTTACTCTCCTTGAGTCCCCCAGCATTCGAAGGCTGAATAGATTCACTCTTTTCGAGAATTTTAACGAGCGCTACGTGCATGCCTACTTGGAGATGGATTGCTCATGCATTCGTCCACCAAATCCTACTCTTGGTCGAATCCTCTCTGAGGTTAGTACCAATTATGAATCTCTTTCTGCATCATTTGTGGTGGACGCAGATGGTTTCTTTGCCTTGGACAAAAGCCAACCTCGAAAAAAGTGGCCCAATCTCAGGCATCTGTTCCTTACTTCACAGTTGTTGGAGCCTGATCAAGATAAGACACGGGTTACAAATATGCTTCGAGCAGCAGCAAGAGCGGCCCTTCATATGCCAAAGCTTGAAACATTGCAAATCTGGACTGGGCGAAAGAACCTTGCCGCGCTCTTCAAGTATGAAGCCGCCAAAGAACAAGGTCAGACTTCTACTATCACTTGGAGGGGAACTTGGGAGTTTCTTTTACAGCCTTCCGTCATTCAAGCTTGGCAATCTCTAGCGTCTGAGCCCTCACAACAGGGAATGAGAGTGGTTTACGAAACTATTGGCGGTGATCAGGTACGATGTCACGGGGATGCGATGCTCCTCCTAGAGCTTCCGGAGGTGGTCATCAGACAAGTTTCGCTACGACAAATTCGGAATGAACAAAGGTACATGCCACTCAAGGTTCGTTCATCCCATACGTGAAGCTGATTTTTTGCATACTAAATATCTGTAGTCACCAAGCCCAAGTCACTATATAACGGACCCCTTCAGAATTCCGATTCCCTCCAGCTCGATTCATCCATCATTGTAGTCAGGTCTCCATCTCAGCAAGCTAATAAGCTGTTCAAAAATGTTAGTTTATGACAAGTAGATAAGACAACTAGAAAGGGGGGGGGGGGGGGGGGGGGGGGTTGTTGTGGTTTTTTTTTTTAAAAAAAAAAAAAAAAAAAAAAAAAAAAAAAAAAAAAAAAAAAAAAAAAAAAAAAAAAAAAAAAAAAAAAAAAA
>JAJKFY010000085.1:0-24630 GCA_021066465.1 Trichoderma asperelloides | reverse complement strand
TTAAATTTAGACATTTAAACCGCCAGTGGTTTTTAATTTTATTTTTTGGGGGGGGCTTCCAAAATTACCTCCACCTTTCACCCCCCCCCCCCCCCCCCCCCCAAAAAAAAAAATAAGGGAAAAAAAAAAGAAAGATAAAGAAAAAAAAGCCCGCTGTGAGGCGTTTTGCCGTTCATGTCCATCAGATGCATACATACCACCTATAAACGCAACCGCATTGGCGGAAATTAAAATTACTACCGAAACTCCGGGTATAACGAGAGAGGAGACACAAAAATAGCTGGCTACAACCCCCCCGGCGGAACACTCCGTATTATAAATACACTTGCAGATGTCAAGCGGCGCGAATTGCTGCTCGAATCGTCAAGAGACAGCAGCTAGTAACAACCAAGGATGAAGTAAGCGACAGTAGTAGTACTAAATCGCAGCAAGCAACAAAAAGCCCTAGATATCTCGTATTCTATACATACCTATACGGCAAGAGGAGGGGGGTCCCCATGCAACTTTTTTTCTTCTTTCTTCATACCTAGGTACCATATCTGCAAGCAAAATTTCGTGGGCATTAATTAGCTAAGGGGAAGAAAAAAAGGATACATAGCCGAATGATACTACTTTATATGAAGCGGGTAACGTGCTTATTATTAGCAGTAGTGGCAATGGTAGTTCTTACATATACGCCAAGGGCAGCAATGTGCGGCCTGATATCGCCGAGAAGACAAAATACTAGTAGATAGCGGTATACCCTTGCTTGTTCCTGGTAGGTGACAAGCATGTTCCAATCGATGCTCATCTGCTACAGAATACATACAGCGGTATGCCAGCCGAGTAGCGTTGAGCTTGCCAAGCTTGCCATGTGAAAGAGCGCTGATCCTGATCAGCGCTAGGATGGAAGCTTCATTTTTTTCCGTAAAGAAACGCCGTATGTTTTCTTTGTGTCATCCCCCCTTTCTCTCTTATTTCCTCACCGAACGTTTTGAATGTCCGAATAACATTGGTGCGTTCATAAGATGCCGCAATCGCAATCGTATTCGCCTTCTAGTCTAGATATGGAATTGAATTTGCTGAATATGCAGCGTGGAATAGGATAGTCATCAGTTAGCTGCCTGGGTTCCTTGAAATCACTTGCTAGACCTTGGCCTTACGGAATAATAGTTGAGGCAATGTCCGGGGTTATCTCGTATAGTACTCTCCGTATTTATTAGTTCAAATATTCTTTTATTCCAAGCCTGCTCTGCCGCAAACTAAGAGAGATGCCAGTTTGACCCAGCAATCATATGTACATAATAGCCTAATGAAAACTTGCTTTCCATGTCTATAACAATGGTATACCTGATAAACACTTTTGCTGAGCATCTCCGCCGTATTGTGAGATAACTCGTTGTAAAACAATCATAACCCTGTCTAAACCTGACCAAAGACTGTAATTCCGCCCTTAACAGACTTTGTCCTCCGGACTTCAAACTCTTCAAGCTCATATTGAGCATTCTCTGCAAGAATACGGGCTCTATGCCAGGGTCCGAGAAACATTCCTTGTGGGTCGACGGTATCTCGGACATTCCTGAACTTGTCAAGGTCGCTGCCATACATGAGTTCGATTTCAGGACGATAGGTTTCAAAATTTTTGGCCCAGTGCGGCCTGCCGCCCATGTCCTTCATTAGCCATTCAAAGGCCTCGTAGTAACGTTCCCGACAGGGGGGGTCACGCAAGTAAGGGCGGTATAGAGTGGCGTTGAGGTATAATGTTGGTCCGTCCTTGACAGTTGGGTCAAGGAAAGGCCGGGAGTTTGAAGTGAGCGTCGTGTCGCTGATGCGAACCTCAACCGGCGCATGAACATAGAGACCCTCAGCTGAGAAGGGGATGTTGTGCGGCACATAGTCTGGGTCACTAGGAGTGAGTTGATTGAGCCATGAGCTAAGCCTTCGGAGTGCCTCGGGACCCTTGTGGAGAGGAATAGCCCACTCGTTAACAAACTGAGAGTATAAACAGTTCATTAACAAGGCCTTGCGACTTGGTTGGACGGCTGACGTTGTGGATCCGTTTGCAAAACCATATTGCATGCCAAATACGAACCACTCAACCCACGGCAGAATGCGAGGCACAAACTGGGCAACGTAAAGCAAATTGTGGTAGATGTAGTAGCCTAGGGACCCATCATAATAGCTCACTGGAGGGTCATAATGACCCTCATCGGTCTTCTCAGCTTGCCAGACTACCGCCCGGCGAGTGTAAGGAAACCACCAGACCCGGACAAACTCACTCTGAGTCCACAATTCGTTTGGCCAGGAGTCGAACATTCTTACATCCGCATCAATGGTCTGTTTCCACCTGAGGGTAAAGGCTGGAACGGCACGAAAGGTGATTTCTGAGATGATGCCAAGTGAGCCTAGAGACAACAATGCAGCTTGAAACAGATCAGGGTTTATGTCCCTAGAGCAGTGCTCAGTCGTTCCGTTGGCAAGAGTGATTTTGAGAGCGAGAACGTCTTCAGACATGAGGCCGTGGCGGAGACTGCTGCCGTGCGTCCCTGTTGAGATGGCGCCGGCAATTGACTGCTGGTTGATGCTGCCCAGGTTTGGCATAGCCAGACCATGCCGCTCGAGTTCCTCGCACAGGGTGTACAAGCGGATGCCGCTTTGCATCACCACAACGCCGCTTTTGTCATCCACAGAGAGGATTTTGTTATACTTGTCCAGATTAACCAACCAGTTGGAAGTGCAGGTGATGTTGGAGGGCGAGTGCCCACACCCAACCGTCACTATGCGCTTGCGACATTTGTGCGCGAGATTGACGACCTTTTCGATCTCAGCCAAGGATTCGGGCTGAACGTAGACTTCTGCAACGCAGGAGAATGTGCGCGCCCATGTGTGGTGCAAATGTTTGTATACTGAGCGAAAGGGAACCATTTGACCACTGTTGGAGACGGAGATGCCATCCAGCAGCTTCGGAAAAGGCTCCATGTCTGCGGCCATATCGCGGGATGCCGCGAGAATTTTTTTGGTCCCTTCCTTATCTTCTTCTCTTTTTAGCCCACCTTGTTTGATCTCCGACGCTGGTAATGGCAGAGTGAAGGGCAGTGTTTCCGATAGACGTTAGAAAAATTCCCAAGATGGATAGATAGATAGGTAGCTTGATAGGGCGATCACGCCATATAGCCGCCTCGATGAAAAATCCTTCACGAGCTGAAATTACATGTACATGCGCAAGTACTGCAATTCACTGCGATTGTTCAAGACAGAAGAGATAGAGGAAGAGGCTGCGGGAGAGTTTGGTCATGGAAATGTAGAAACGCCATGGTGGTTCAGATAAAGCGCGAGCTAAGCGAGGGAAAGAGCCATTGTGCAGTCGTGAGTGCCATGATACAATAAATGTCACTGCTTGGCGCTTTCCAATATCCGAGGAGAAAAAAAAACATGGATTTGTAACCTGCCAGCCCGTCTGCTGCTTGGAGATTTACGGTATAGGGCTGCTGTCAATCGCCACTGCCATGTGCTTCTTCAGGCTATTTGGCCCGCTAAAGGCCTGGATCTCGGGCTGTTGGACCCTGCGTCGGCGCTACACAAAACTCCGAGCTCAGCCGCGCATGCGCTAATTTTTTTTTTTTTTTCTTCGATAGGCGTGCGAGGGGCGTCTTAAATGGACAACGGGAAACGGGTCTTCAAAACGGAGAGCGCCGGCCCAGTTCCAGTACGGGTAGTGCCGAGTGTCCACTCCCGACTTTGATGATCTGATATTGTAACAGTATTCAGCGCCGCCAATTGGGTTGGAAGTCTCACAAGTCGTTGGCTGAATGTAACTTAATTATAAGCGCATGACATAAGAATCATCCTAATTAATGCCTCGCTTATGTCGTACTAGCAAGCACCCGGGAAGCTGGATCTCTACGCGAAGTCGGATGATTGTTCTAGTAGGTTCTAGCAGGACTAGGTATACCAGGAATATGTTTATATTTGCTGCTTCTCGGCGATAATTTCTTTGCACCTGATGTCCCCGATACAAAGACTACACCATCAGCCCATCTCAATGCGACTAACTCCCCGAAACTACTGCTACCGCTGCTAAATCGGCCCACGCTCAATCTAACAATCGAGCAATATCTTGCGAGCATGGCTACGTAATTGGTTCTTTAATTTTTAGTTTCAATAGCATTGTTACTCTTGTGGGGGTTGTTGTCTATGACTAGTACGCAAAACAACTGCCGACATATTAGACTTACATAGCTCTTACAGCCTTGCCCTTTTCTTATGGAAGTGGATATATCTCCCATGCGCCAAAGCTTCTTGGTTATAATATGAAACGTATGAGTCAACAAGGTCGGCCAGGGCATCTGCTTGGACCACTGGTGGCGCAGCCGCGGTTCTTGTGGTGCTGCGGGTTTATATACCCAACTTTTGTGGTTGATCCCGACAGCGTATCTAACCAAGGCAATGGAGTAATCACGCCGTCCTAGACTTGTATCGGTACTTATGCCATCCTACTCTCACCAATAATTCAACTTGCTACTAATAAAAGATACGAGCATAATGGTCGTTATACTATTTCGATTTGCATAATGTGATGCAGTTGGGAGCCAAAGAGAGTAGATCAACAGGAACTATACAGATGACTCGTCAATTGATCTCGAGTCTTTGGGCCCACAATATTTGGGTCGCGCATTACGAATTATGTATGTACTGCAATAACTCGTCGCCCTCCAATAACAGCTCTTCGCCCGCTTGGCTAAGCGGTATAGCGTGTCACTAGTAAACACTTGACATGACAAGGTGATCAGTTCGACTCTGATAGTGGGCATTTCTTTTTTTGCTATTTTTCTAGTTATCTTTGCAAACGAATTCTACGGATAGTGGAAACATGAATTTTTTGTCAGTTGCATATACTACGTAGCCGTCTAATGAATGAGATGCTAGTTGGAAGGCTAAAACTTCCGATTTGGAGTTTGCACTCGTGACATTTCAATTGTTCATCTATCCACCAATCGCCATGGATAGGAGAGTAGGAAGCAGAGGAGAGAAAATACATGTCTATTATGTTGGTAGACTCAGCTAATTGTTCCGTTCCGTTTAACACCATATGCCCAAAAATAAAATAAAATAAAAATAAGAAAAAGAATCCGCTCTATCCTTCGTTGCCAGATACCATTCTATTCTCGTAATCAGCTTCAGCAGGTGTTCATATCTCTACGACTAGAGGATCTTCTCCTCGTAAAGCTCTCCATTTGTTTGCAGATTCAACTACATCTGGGCATCCTTGAAGCAAGAATGCCCATCTGCTGACAAACCTTTCCGTAACTTCCCAACCAGATATATCCCACGGATCGGACCATGAGAGGATACCAAGTTCGGGGGTGCTGGAAGGAGTGTAGGTCTTCAGCGCCTCTTTTACTTCTGCAGTTACTACATGTGGCCTTGTATGAGCTTTCGTATCGCTCGGTGACCCGTCGTTTGAACCTTCTTTTGAAAATTCTTCTGGTCCACAGCCCATAGCTTCGAATATATCTCCTATCAGATCTTCGAGGATTTCGTCTTCGTCGACATTGAATTCCATGACCGCAAGAATGAGGTTGTCCCGTAGCTGAGGTGACGGAAAAAGATCTATCCAGCCGGGGTGTGGGACCTCCTGCTGCATTTTCGTCGGCATAAATGCTGGGGGAATTGCACGGCTACCATCGAGATTTCGAGGGGCTTCTGAAAAGTCTTCAATTGCGAAAATTCGTCGGCTGACACACATGGTGGCGGTTACTGGCGCAATGGTGGACATGATGAAATAGTTGGTGATGATTGCTCGCGAGACGTTGAGAACGATAACATAGAGCAGTTTGTGGTCCGGGGTCAACGGGAAATAAACTTGGGTAGAAGAAATATTGGGTCCTCGACACTGGCCTGCAGGAATAGCTGCATTTGGAGGTGATGGCACTGCCGTAGAAGCCGCTGACTCGAGCTCCCGGGCAAGATTCTCTCTTTGCCGCCGGCCTGGTTCGGATGCTCGGTTAGTCTTCCAGGTGCAATAAGTTCAGAAGAAAGGCTGATAGCGTATTCCTACGAGCTGCTCTTTGATTGATCCTATTTTGCCTTTTCCTCCTCTCCTTAGCATCCCTCAAGCCATACCAGTCGTCATTCTCGTCAACCTTCTGCAAGACCCCCTGATTAGCTCCCAGGTAGTTCGATGTGATTGATGGAACGAACTCACCTCTTCCCGTGCTGGGACTAGACGAAATTTCATGAATGTAGCCATCGTATAGCCTATACTCGAGCAATTATTATATCCACAAAACGAGTACGGAATATTCTTTTGGTAGATAGAAAGATGAATCTGGGTTTGAAGGGTCATCAATCGTTCCTTTGAATGTCTTCTGCTGACTATGTATGACTTGATTGGGAAGGCTGGTGGGGTTTCAAAAAGCTGGCACTAATGCAGCCTGATGACAGGACCATCCCTTATTAGGATTGGGTCTGTAATTTTCTGGATCTCCAGCCCCAGGGTAGGCTCAAATGTTCTCCAGCGGATTGGGCATCTTACAATGAATGTTCCCCTTTCAGAAACTGAAATTGCAGATTCTGGCTATATTTAGATATCAATGCCTTTTTTATAACTTAGTAAAATATTCGAAATTGTAAAGGGGAGGTTCTCATTGGATCACCATGGGTCCGTTAGAAGATGTGCGTTGCGGAGCCCTTTGTATGATTACTATTCTTTCTGCACGGAGGGGCCAATACTTCCACGGAACCTTTAAATTACCGTCTGGAGAACTTGCATTTTTACAATTTTCCTCATTTGAATTCATGTCTACCTACTTATATATCAAATTGAAAGGACCCCGAGTGGTTGGGCGAACATATTTCTTTTAACCTCTGCCAATGATGAAGATCAAGGAAAACGCGGCATGGTTTCCGATCTCAGTTCCAAAGCACTTAAACTGACGCTATTGTTGACAGATACAGGTAGTTGATCAACACCACTGAATCAGTTAAAGCAGTTTGCAAATCGAAGAGCCGACGAGATCATACTAATCGACACGTGTTTCTCTCAATGCGGTGGTAAAAAGGCTTCATAATGCATTTGCAAAGGGCGGGTGGGCGGAAGGCAGCAACGCGGCTCAATGCACCGGCAATAAATCTTCTCTCATTCTCACTACTTCCGAATATGCGACGGTCTCCGCGGCCGAGATGGAAACCGCCGCTAGGTGTCGCGGCCTCATCAAGTCCCGAAAGGCTGTAGACGAGGAATCTCAACAAAGCACTCCATACGTCTAAAGATTGTTAAAAAAAAAAAAAAAAAAAAAAAAAAAGAGGACATGACGAATCTTTTGAAAGATAGCCAATCTACTTTGCCGTTTCTATATAAGGGAACTCTCGAGGCTTGTTTTTTTCCACCTGAAAGCCAACCTGAAGCTGTAATGAATTACCTATATCGGAAGCGACCAGTTGGACCCGGTGCGGAAATCGGACTTTATTGGCAGGAATTAGGCATGCATTCATACGGGTGGCGGTTGCCAGACAATTGAAAAGATTTATAACGGTGGCCTTTAAGAGTGGCCCTGGTGCAAAGAGCTATGGGTTATGGCGCCCATCTCATGATTTCTCTCAAAGGGCTATCGTTATAGATCTAAGATTGCAGAGTACTCCGTAAGATCCTCGGATTTACCTATTCGTTAAGGATACTATTCCAGAGATGTGACCGGGCACTGTGCGATTCAACAGTCCTAGGGTAGTATTGGTGACGAAATGGAGGAAAGATGTCGCAAACAAAGATCTGGGAGACTAGGTTTGTTTTTGCGGCGTATGACGTCAAGATTATTTCGGATACCTCAACTGTTGCCGCTATTCTGCCAATCTATCTTTGTAGCTACCTACTATTAGTCTAGTAGGTGTAGAACAGCTTGCTGATACCTTGATATATGCCCATGCTCTGGATTCGACATTAAAATTTCGTAAATGTGTGTTGCTTAATACCTAAATTCGTTAGAATGAATAAAACTATATACCCGAGCCTTACTTACTCGCCTAATAAGCTCGGGTATATAGTTTTATAGAGGCAAAGAAGATTGGATGTCTGGACTCCGATGGCAAGTTCACAAGCAAATGTATGGACGCGTACTCTCCATGGCGATTCCGCGTATCTTTTTGCCTCAAGAGATATCGGATTCCGTACACCGAGAAAGGAGACAATTGCCATATCCGAGACTGATTCAAGCAAGCCATGACTCGCTGCGTTGCCATCGGCATACTCGCATGGCAGACTATCTACACACGACCTTCTCCCGCCTCCCCCCGCCTTCCTCTGACTAAACCGGTGTTGCTATGATCGGCCGTGGCAGTTCATGTCCTCCCACGGGCCCCTCGGTATTAATAGATTAAAGTCCTGAGGGGCTGCATGAAGCGTCAAGCCAGGCCGCGAAAGGAAGTTGGCAGCAGGCTTGACTCGTGACTAAGCAGACTACCCACTGCTCAAACAAGCATTGGCCACGCTGTGCTCTCTAGCTCAGTTGGACAAAAAAACGTCATTCCGGCTTCCAGTGCTGTCCACGAAGCTGCCTTGGCCGCTTTGGTGCTAGAGTGCTCGCGCAACGCCCTAGACACTGTGCCGTACAGCGCTGCAATCGCTGCCTACAGTGTCTCGAGCGCCTGAAGACGCCTGTACGTGGTGGCTGAGTGCGCTGTGTATCATCATCCCGCCATCCTCGTTTGTCGTTCTCAGGCCAAGTCCCTGGTCCATACATGCCACTTCTCCACCACCAATCTCCACGCCGGCCGCTCTGGTTTCTCTTCTCCTTCAATTCACATGCAGCTCTAGCTGGATCGTCCCTTTTCCCCAATTCTTGTACGATTACCAAAGCTCCCATCTTCACAACGCGCTTCGAGCTGCGCGACATAGCCTCGTTGTTGGCGGCCGGGGGCTGCCTCAGTCTGCAACTGAATAAACGAACCCCCCGAACTCGACAGAGATAATTGCTTGTAGCCCAGCATGTCGGACGTGGGCGACGGGTAGGTTTGATTTCCAAGAACCATCGTGTCTGTTCATTCGCTGTAACATCTCCCGGAGCTGCCTTTTCTCCCCCTTTGCAACATAGCCCCCACTCTGTTTGCTCCCTCTTTGTTTTGAGAGCTTCTTGTCTTCAGCTAGCTGATCTGGATGATGTGGCTATAGCAACAACCACAAGCGGTCCAAGTCCGCCGCGGCGCTGTCGCTGTTGCGCCGTAAGGACACTCGCGACGACGAATCCGGATCCGAAGACGGTCGATTATCGGCAACGGGCAGCCATGCATCTCCCCCGAAATCTACCGCGCCCCGAAGCCATGTATCTCGACTATCAACACCGTCGGCTGTTCTAAGCAGGACGCCTTCTAACCAGACTTCTGCCAACGCAAAAGCTTCTCCCGTTCAAGAGGTCAAAACTGGCAGCCTCGAACAATCTGTACGCAAATTCAGGGTTGTTGAGGCCCTGAGAAGCGGAGACACCGCGTCCATATCGAAAGCCATTCGAGAGACGGCGGACGGCCTCCCACGTGCGAGCACATCGTCGCTTAGTGGGGCTAGTGCTGCTGGGGCCTTGGAAGATACCACGATACTTCATTTGGCCATGCAATGTGCTGAGTTCCCCGTTATCGAATACGTTCTGTCCGATGGCCTCGGCAGCTTGGATGTCAATGCTCGAGATAAAGATGGCAACACTCCGTTGCATATTGCCGCCATGCACGGCCGCACTCAGGCCGTCAAGCTTCTCTTGGAGCAGAAGGAGATCAACGATGCGATTGCGAACTCTCAGGGGAAATTACCCATCGACCTAGCTCGGACTCCCGAGATATTCCAGCTCCTTCAGCTTTCTAGATCCCTCTTCACAGATACCAAAGTGCAGCAGGTACAAGACTTAATCGCCAAGGGTGACTACGAGACTCTTGCCCAGGTGCTGGAAGAGTCGCGATTAAAGACCATGCTGGACATCAACAGCACTGAATTTGTTTCCGACCCAGCTGTTGTACAGGCTGGTGGCACATTACTTCACGAAGCAGCTAAAAAGAAGAATATCCAGTTGATCCAAGTGCTCTTACTTCATGGTGCCGACCCCTTTCGCCGTGATCGAAGAGGCAAGCTGCCTCAGTCCATTACCAGCGACGACAATGTCAAGGCCATTTTGAAGAAGTCACCGGCTGCCGTGGCAGCGCAGAGAGGAATTCAAGAAAAAGCTGTCCTGGGACACGCTGCCTCCCAGAATGCCGCAGCCGGTGGACCTAGCGATCCCTTGGCCGGGCGTGAAGCTCGTGAGATGAAGGGATACTTGAAGAAGTGGACCAACTATCGCAAGGGTTACCAGCTGAGATGGTTTGTGCTCGAGGATGGTGTGTTGAGCTACTATAAGCACCAAGACGATGCTGGTTCTGCATGCCGGGGCGCCATCAATATGAAAATTGCACAACTCCATATGAGCCCTGATGAAAAGACGAAATTTGAGATTATCGGAAAGTCTTCCGTGAAATACACCCTGAAAGCGAATCATGAAGTGGAAGCCAAACGCTGGTTCTGGGCCCTCAACAACTCTATCCAGTGGACCAAAGATCAGGCGAGAGAGGAAGAGCGCCAGGCAGCTCGTAGCGCAGAGCTTCTTCGACTGGCCAAGGCCGATCAAAGCGGTACACTCTCAATCCAAGAGTCTCACAGCGAGAACACGAGCATGACGGACTTGAGGCGTGTGAGCACGCAGCTTCAAGGGCGCCCAATGCTGGCTGTTAAAAGGTCAGATATGACTGGGACAAGTACAGTGGAGAGCGTTGAAGAGGAAGATTTCGTAGATACCTTCACGGAAGCGGATGGACATGGAGCTGGTCCTAGCACAGCACCTGGAGACCAAGACGACGATGACGACTATGCAGAGGACACTAGCGGTCGCGAGGAACCCCAGGCAACCAAAGATGCGCTCAACATTACAGCGCAATCAGCAAAATTGCAGCTGGAGACTATGGCAAGCGTTCACTCGGCCCTTTTGAGTGAAATGTCCCGCAGCCCTGCCACGCTAATATCGGATGTTAAGGTAGCACAGGCTCTCTCCACATACGATGCTGCTATCCGAAGTTTGACAGGCCTAGTCGGGGATCTACTCCGAATTTCAAAAGACCGTGATGCATTTTGGCAATATCGTCTTGATCGGGAGTCTGATATGCGGCGCATGTGGGAGGAGAGCATGGCACAGGTGGCTCGTGAGCAGGAGATCCTCGAAGCCCGAGTTGGTGAATCAGAGATGAAGCGTAAGCTAGCCAAGAAGGCGTTACGAGAGGTGATGGAAAGTGGTGGCCTGCCATCTGCTAGCGTCACACCAACGATGGAAAAGGTTCAAGAAGAGGTTGAAGAGGCTGTTGCTATTGCCAAGGCGTCTAGCCGCAGCTTGGCCCGAAAGCAGACTGCTCTTGCGCAGATGGCAGAGTTGTCCGACAGCGAGTCTGGAGTGGAAGACGAGTTCTTTGATGCTGTTGATGCTGGCGATGTCGAAGTTGCGGAGCTCCCCCCCATTGAGGCAAAGCTGGAGAAGAAAGACATTGCAATTTCGGGATTGGACATTAGCAGCTCTTTCAGGGGATATGAAAATGGAATTCGACACAAACTCAAGATGGAGAGTGATGATCGGCCTAAGATTTCTCTTTGGGTATGTTTGGCGCATCGTCTGAATTGAATAGGTGGGCTAACATTTAGGACTAGGGTATCCTCAAGTCAATGATTGGTAAGGATATGACCAGGATGACACTTCCTGTGTCCTTTAACGAGCCGACATCATTACTGTACCGCTGCGGTGAAGACATGGAATACGTGGATCTTCTTGACCTAGCAGCCGAACGCGCGGACTCGATCGAAAGACTCATGTACGTCGCCGCTTTTGCTGCCAGTGAATACGCATCTACCATTGGCCGAGTTGCAAAGCCCTTCAACCCCTTACTTGGTGAAACATTTGAATATGTCCGCCCCGACAAAAACTACCGCTTCTTCATCGAGCAGGTCAGCCATCATCCGCCAATTGGTGCTGCCTGGGCAGAAGCACCCAACTGGACGTACTGGGGCGAATCACATGTCAAGTCCAAATTCTACGGTAAATCGTTCGATATCAACCCTCTTGGAACGTGGTTCCTTAAGCTCCGGCCTACTGCTGGCGGAAAAGAAGATTTATACACGTGGAAAAAGGTGACGTCTTCGGTTATCGGCATCATCACAGGAAACCCTACAGTTGACAACTACGGCCCTATGGAAATCAAGAACTGGACGACTGGAGAAGTAGCTCTGGTTGAGTTTAAGCCTAGGGGATGGAAGGCTTCAAGCGCCTACCAGATTGTCGGCAAGGTCATGGATGCCTCGGGCCAGGTGCGAGTAAGCCTTGGCGGTCGTTGGAACTCGAGGCTTTATGCCCGATTAACACCAGGCTACGAGGCTGCTGTTGACGAGCCCTCGACTAAGAATGGAGATATTGTCCACCGAGGCAGCATCGCAGATCCCAACCGAGCTTACCTTATCTGGCAGGCCAACGAGCGGCCGACGGGCATTCCTTTCAACCTTACTCCGTTTGTGCTTACATTCAACCACATCGATGACAAGCTAAGGCCGTGGATTGCCCCTACGGACTCACGCTTGCGGCCAGATCAAAGGGCCATGGAGGAAGGAGAGTATGACTTTGCCGCCACAGAGAAGAATAGATTAGAAGAGAACCAGCGAGCCCGTCGACGAGCGCGCGAGAGTGCTGGCGAAGAATTCGTTCCTGCATGGTTCACAAAGGCAAGATGCGAAATTACAGGCGAAGAGTTCTGGCAATTCAACGGCAAGTACTGGACGCAGCGAGAAAAAGCCGGTCCTGATGGCGATTATGAAGCAGCGTGGGGAAGTCTGGAGCCTATTTATGACGATATACCAGCTTAGAGAATTCATTCTTGTAGGAGATGAGAGTTGACGATGGAAGCGTTGAAAATAATGGTGTGGAAAAAAAATTGTAAATGTATAGTTTTAGCACTAGATTTGAGGGATTGAGCTGTCTGCTTATTGTTTGAAACACACACGAAGGGGGAAGAGGGGTGAAGATGATAAGATGATGGGAGAGAGAGAGAGAGAGAGAGAGAGAGAGAAGTGGATGATATATGAAGTAGCCCGTATGCAATATTAGTATAGCAGTAAAATATTCTTTATCTATCATGTCAATGGGCTGTAGAGCCCCAAGAATGGGATTTGTGTGTTTGGAATACGGAGCAGGCATTGGCAGATCGCCGGTGTTGAACGGCGTCGATTTTCACATGGAACGGCATCCATTTGGTAATTGGGCCCCCAACAAGGATTCAGTATTTGCATTCAAGGACTATCTACGCCTTCTTGTACTACAATCATGCGTATGTGCGCCCCTTTCATCTCCACGGAGCTACGGAGACGAACGCAGTCCGCGGCGGACGAACTTAGCCTCGGCAACGGCAGTGACGATGTGTACCCAAAGTTGTCCGACTGGCTCAGGAGAGTGTTAATTCGACTCTGCATTGGTGAATTTTAGTGGCTTACTTTGCCTGCTTAATAATGGCAACTTATTTCCTCTTTTGCAGCTGTTGCTGATTTCGCGTGTTTGCATGATACCCAGAGCTGGAAGTGCATCGCAAAAGTGGACTGCTGAGGACTAGCCTGAGACGGGCAGACAGGGCCGCTTGGGTTGAGCCGAGGCAAATTCTGCCGGACCTGACGTCAAGTGAGACCCCTGGATGGCATCTGCCAACGTACTTGACTCGATGTCAGACCCTGAAACTGATTTAAACTTTTGTAATGATAAAAGTAAAAAGCGTTGCGATTGAGATTTGAATTCCCGACTGAATGAAAGTCTTTTGGTCTTTGCTCTAAGGGACAGAACGGGAATAGAAGGAAAGCGGCAAAGAACAAATGAGTGACAGCAACAAAGAGGCGTCTAAGATGGAGGGAACGGAGAAGGTGCTGGACAAGCGAACGACGCTGCTACGGCCTCCAGAACCGGATCCAAACAAGGCGCCAATCGAGAACACGGTGGAAGTGACGCCGCTGGCGGTGCTGGGCGAGGTAAGTAACAAAGGAAAAAAACCCCCCTCCAAACCATGGGCTCTTGAAGGCACATTGCATCCATCACCACAATCATCCCGCTTGGCCCAGATCTTTCGCTAACCTGCCTGCAGGACATCTTCACCAACACGCGCCCGCTGTGGCTCCCTCCCGGCGCGCGCGGCGTCTATGGCGGCGCCGTGATTGCGCAGTGCCTGGCGGCAGCCCAGCTGACGGTCAAGGACGACTTCCTGGTGCACTCGTGCCACTGCTACTTCCTGCTGGCGGGCTCGGCCACGATCCCCATCATGTACCACGTCGAGCGCGTGCGCGACGGCCGGTCGTTTGCCACGCGGACGGTGCAGGCGCGGCAGAAGGGCAAGTGCATCTTCACGACGACCATCAGCTTCGTGCGCGAGGCCAGCGGCGGCGTCAAGCAGATCCGCCACGCGGCGGCGCTGCCCGAGGGCGTGGACATGCCGCAGCCCAGCTGGGACAACGAGGACGCGGCGTGGGACAAGGGCCCCTTCCAGAGCCGGCGCATCGAGCTGCTCAACATGAACGACAGCGAGACGCGGCCGGACCAGCGGCGCGCGCGGCAGTGGCACCGCAGCCGGGGCAAGATCTCGGCCGAGGGCGGCCACCAGGCGCACCTCAACGCGCTGGCGTACATCTCGGACAGCTACTTCATCGGCATGGTGTCGCGCATCCACAAGCTGTGGCGGCTGGGCATGACGCCGGAGCAGGTGGCCGCGCTGCCGGAGGAGAAGCGGGCGCCGCTGCAGCAGTTTCTCGAGTTTGAGGGCCTGGGCAGCACGCTGGAGGACTGGGTCGGGCGGCCGCGGATGGGGATGCTGGTGAGCCTGGACCACAGCATCTATTTCCACGAGCCGAAGAGGGTGAGGGCGGATGAGTGGATGTTTTCGGAGATTGAGAGCCCGTGGAGTGGGGATGGGAGGGGAGTGGTGATGCAGAGGATATATGCGCAGGATGGGACGCTGCTGGCGAGTTGTATGCAGGAGGTGAGTATTTTCGTTTGCTTTTTTGAGTTTGCTTCCTGATGATGATGATGATGATGATGATGATGGAGACTAATGAGTGAAATGTATTAGGGTGTTGTGAGACTGCAACAAGATGAGACAGAGAAGGCGGCCAAGATATAAAGGCGTTTTGGGATGAAGGCGTTTAGTGCCTATGCGCGACAAGCTATATTCGGGATTCGATGATTTGAGCACTACATTGATGAATATTTTGTTATAATAATTGTTCACGAGCATTACATAGAGAAAGATACTATGTTGATGCTAATGCAGGTTGAATTTATGCCTTTGAGCATTGTTATTGTTATTGTTATTATTGTTGGTAGTTTGTTGTCTGTTTGTTCACCATTTTCTTATGAAGGACATTGTATTGTTCAGTTTCTTTCATTCTTGGGCTTGCGTATGGCACACGTCTACCTATATCCTATATATAAAGATGTCACAGTTCAGTTGATACACGACTTCGAGGAAAACAAATCACAACTAGCAGCCCAAGAGAAAAGAAGAAGAAGAAATTGTCTCTTGACGGTATTCTTTTGCCAACAGAATCTTCGTCTCCACGATCCGCGGCCGAAAGATAAAACATTTCGTCATGTGTATCACAGTCTATTCCTTATTTACTGTTTGTGGACACTACCCGCCTTCCGAGGAGCAAAGATGCGCAACTTACTCCAGCTATTCGGCCCTGAGGAAGAAATTGGTGGATTGCTGCGATAACGAGGCCAAAATAGTCAAATTCGTCTTCGGCTGGTGCCCAGACTGCGAGAAAGTGCTCTTCGAAGGTGTCACTACTGGGAAAGGGAAGGAGAAGGCGCATGACGGTGAATCTCGAAATATACACGCCGTTCGGCGATATTGGGAATACAAGTTTATTATAGGGTGCGCGACGGCAATTAATGCTACGAGACGATTACGATTTATAGTCAGCCTCGATCGGGATATGGCAATGGACAGCCCAACGTGGACAAGCATAAGCATGTTTAATAGACTGCTGGAGATGCTGGAACTTGGAAGAGAAATCTCCCTTTCTCAGAGAGCGATGGATTTTCGCACGTTGACTGTCGACGAGGCGACGCTTCAGAAAGCCCTTTTGACCTTGAAGCCCTCTGAGATATGGCTTGGGCCGAGGAAGCATAGCTACGCTATTGCCAGTCGGGACAGATTCGCAACAGTGCTCCATATGGCAAGAATTGGCACCATTATGTGGGCGAATGGTGATGATGAGATTTATGAAAAGGAGCCTGGTGTGTCTTCACACTGGGAGAGTCCTTATGCCCCGGGAATTTGGAATGTGACTAGATATGGTGAGACTGTAGCTGGTGTGGCTGAGGCTCCGTGCATAACTGGATTGACGTGGCGAGAGGATATTAAGCTGAGACTTGAGTCAATACTGGAGGCTTGGAGTTATATTGTGTAGCGATGTACCTATTTAGTTTGCTTTTTGCTTGGAGCGAAGAATGATCTGAACGAATTAAATACCGGATAATATAATAGCTGAAATGATGTGTTTTAGAAGCTCGGATGGAGGACTTTGCATGATGCTATCAGTGTAGTCTGTTTGCGAAGTTGTACACCACCACTTACTATAAGTGTATCATTTTCCAGCATCTGAAACATTATAAGATTTGAACATCAGATTATATTATGTTATGAAAGATGAACGGTGCATGGTCAGGTTAAACGCGGTGGTGCTTATACTAGCATCTTACCACTACTGTTTTGAAAAGACTTTGGACTTTACAACGTATACTTCATACAGTAAGTATGTGTGAAATCACCACTTGGGTCGGATTGAACGACGCCGCCTGGCAAAGATGACGTCTGGTGCGTGCGCGAAGGCGCCTTCAAGCAAGGTAGCTTTAGTTCCAGCAGCATTTGGGATAGCAAAGGATCTCTCTACATAGCAGACGTATCGACTGGGGGGTTGTGCGAGGTTCGCCATGAATCTCCCCCACCACGCGGTTTATATTTGCCCTATCTGCGCAAGTAGAAACCACGAGCACCAGTTTTGAGCCTTCCCAATGTCACAAATGGCAAGTAAAGCCTATATATCGAGTTCATCTGTACTCCTGTATGGCGTTGGCCTATTGTTGAGCTTGATTCTGGATGTCTGAGAAGGGAAGATCTGGAAATTGTTCAGCACAAGTTCCTATGTGGGGATTAGCAAGATGTAAGAATGTAGCTCAACTCTTCATCTGGATCTCATATAAGTGCTACGAATGTTTATATAATAACAGTATTATTTGGACTAGACCTTCTCGCTGGCCCTTGAACGTGGTTATAGGACACACCTGGTATTTTGGAGTTGACTAGACGTAAGGAGAATCAAGCTGGTGCGGCTGAGACCCCGCACATGATTACTACTAGGCCTATATCATGCGGAAGGATGTCAAGATGAGGCTTGAGTGACCAATAGAAGCTTTGAAATATATTATATAACGAATGAATTTTGGATGCCTAATATGTCCTATGCGCGCAATATGCGAGCATGCCCAATATTTTCATCTGTCTAATTTATGAACAACTTAACAAAGTTACTAGGTTGTGTGATCTCACCTTTAATGCTAAAATCCAATATTTTTCAAAAGTAGCTCAAACGGCGTACGGCCAAAAATGGCATCTCTGAGAGAAGTTTCTGCAAATACTTTCGGAAATGATGCAAAAGTAATTCTTGGAAATATAACCAACAATATAACCAAAAATATAACTAATGGTATAAAGACCATAAGCTATCTATAATCTCTAGCCTGGCATCACTAACTAGTTTTTTACAGATCCCTCTGCTGCGGATAATATTTTTCTACAAGAAATCAGCAAAACGAACCCCGTGGATGATAGAAAACGAATCCTTGAATTTAAGGGCCCGCTTATATACGAATCGTATTGCTGGATTCTCGGGCATAATGATTTTAAAGACTGGCGCGACAAAAGAAACAATGGAGTTTTTTGGATTAAAGGGGACCCTGGAAAAGGCAAAACAATGCTTCTCTGCGGAATCATCAAAGATTTCGAAAACGATTGCAACCCGCAAGAGAAATTTGCCTATTTCTTCTGTCAGGGTACAGATACCAGACTCAACACGGCTACTGCCATTATCAAGGGTCTAATTTACTCAGTTCTTCGACACAACCACAAACTTCTCTCATCTGTCCAAAAACAAACCGAAAAAGAACCGAAAGGATTTTTGGAAGGGAATAATGCATGGGTTGCACTGAGCAGGATTTTTACAACTATAATCCAGGATCCATGCATGGCAGATTTTACTTTTATTATTGATGCTCTCGATGAATGCCAGCACCACGAATCTCGCAAATCACTCCTTAATCTCATCATGGATACAAGTAACCACGTCAAGTGGTTAGTAACTAGTCGAAATGAAAAGGAAATAGAACACGGTTTAAAGTCGATTGAAAACAGGCTAATATTGGAGTTAACAAGCAATGCAGCGCATATCTCCAATGCTGTTGATACATATATAGACCGCTGTGCTCGAGACATTGCGGCACTTGAGGATGATAAAGATCTTCGCATCAAGATAATCGACTTACTCAAAACAAAGGCGAATGGTACCTTTTTATGGGTAACGCTTGTTGTCCAACAGCTGCGAGATGCTGGCCGTCCTCATATTGAAAGAATTCTAGAAGAAATGCCCGAAGATCTAGAAAGCCTTTACGATGAAATAATGGAGCGTTCCAAAAAGGGATGGAAATATGATGAAGAAGCCTGTCTAGCTTTTCTAGCAACAGTCACTGCCGCTGAGCGACCGCTTCACATTGATGAATTATATATATTCACCAGCTCACAATTAACCGGTGCCAAGGTTAGATATCTTCCAAAAGATATCGAATACTTAGCCAAGGTCTGTGGATCATTTATAACTATTACGGACAATACTATATACCTCATCCACCAGTCTGTTAAAGACTATATGGTGCACAAGGGGGCCAGAAGTATTTTCCCTAGAGGTGTTGGGCATCAACACTACAAGATGTTTGAGATCTCACTCAATATAATGGATAAAACCCTTCGAAACAATATTTACAACATCAAATCACCAGGAAAACATGTGGATGATATTACTCCACCAAATCCAAATCCCTTAGCCTCAAAAGCGTATTGCTGTGCATTTTGGGTTGAGCATCTAGCTCACTGCAGCCAACCTCGACTATTTCAAGACGGCGGAATACTTCACGCATTCCTAACAAAAAAGTATTTAAATTGGTTAGAGGCAATGGTCTTGTTAAAGTCATTACCCCAAGCCGTGATTGCTATTCAGAAGCTGCGAGATTTAATTGCGAATTATTGCACAATTGAGGACAACAACAACCAAACCTCTAAACCGGCCCACCCGAGAAAAAGAAAAAGAGACAGAGTTGACCATGAACCATGGCTAGCCAACACTGTGATGCCTGAAAATGAGACAGAGATATTGGTATGTAAACTTTGGGGGGGGGGGGGGGGGGATATGCAAAGGATTAGTTGGAGCGAGCAAGCGGTGATCTAACAATGTTATAGGTAAAAAACAAGAAGAATGACACGCTTGATCTGACGAGAGATGTCTATCGCCTCGTTTTTTCACATAGGGCTATAATTGAAGCTTATCCTCTACAGATTTACGCTTCAGCCCTTGTATTCAGCCCAAGTGAATGTATATCCAGAAAATTGTTTGAGGCTACGCAATGCCCAGAATGGATCGTGACCAAACCTACGACGCGGCTATTTTGGAGTCCCTGCATACAGACAATTGAGAACGTTGGAGTTTTCGTTTATTCAGTGGCAATTTCGCCAGATACTACAATGTTAGCGATGGCTGGAATTACTGGTGTGGCCAAGGTTTGGGATTTGATATCTGGAGCGTGTTTACACACGTTTGAGATCGAAGTAGGCTACAAAGCAGTTTTCTCACCAAACAGTAGCCAATTAGCATTGGTCAACAAAGACAAAGTTGAGATCTGGGATCTTATTACAGGCACCCGCCTCAAGTCAATAGACGGCAATTTTAGATCAGTGAGCTTCTCCGTAGACGGCACCCATCTGGCTCTTTTGGGAGAAGATATTATTACGATTCACGACCTTGTTGCAAGCGTGGATATACAGATACACACTAGCAACCCAGACGAAACATTTCTAGCCGTTATATTCCCCTCAGATTGTGCACAACTGGACTCGGGATCTGGCGACGGAAGCACTGGACACCCAAGCACAGGAACTGAGGCTGACCCATCAGTGCTCACAGATCAAGCATCTCACGCTACGTTGGTGGTTTCGATCCAGGACAGGTTAGTTGTCAAAGTTTTGGATTTGGCCAAGGGCAAATGCATACAGAATATAGCCAGGAATGTGGATATGGGGAGCATGGCAGTATCACTATCATCTGATGGCAAGCGATTGGCAGTAACGGCAACTCTTCAGAGAACAATCGACATTTGGGATCTTGCCACCGGTAAATGCCTACAGACACTTAGAGGCCGCGATGCTCTTGTGGGTAGCGAACTGGTGTTCGTGTTCTCCCCCGACGGTTTGCGGCTGGCATTAACAAATGGTTTTGACATTAAAATTTGGGACATTGCCACTGGTACATGCCTAAATACACTTTCAGGCCATAGAAGCACCATCTACTCACTGGTCTATTCGCCCGATGGTTTACAGCTGGTATCGGGTGACATGAATGGAACCGTCAAAGTCTGGGATCTGGCTGCTAATAGCTCTCCGCTGCCGCTTGAGAGTTATCTGTCATGCCAAGATCGGATTAATTTAATGACGTTCTCGCCTGATGGGAGGTGGGTAGCAATATGTTCAGCGGATGAAACTGTCAGGATCTGGAACACAGCCGCACGTACGTTTTTATGGACAATGAAGATGCCGGAGTATCTTTTGACCATGGTTTTCTCGCAAGACAGCATGCAGCTGGCAATGTCAGGCTTTGAAAGCATTATAACCCTTTGGGATGTAGCCACGGGTGCACGTCTCCGAACACTTCCGGGCCATGCACGCGCTGTTGTTTCGATTGCATATTCTCCAAGCGACACCCAGCTAGCGTCGGCATACTTGGGTGGGAGTCTTCACATATGGGACTTGACAACTGGGGCGTGTTTGCATACTATTGAAGTTGATTGTGATATCGATTTCCATACAACAATAGCGTTTTCACCAGGCGGTACGCAGCTCGGTTTTGTATCAAGAGAGGGCACTGTCAAGACCTGGGATCTATTCACGGGTATATGTCTCCAAACCATTGAAAATTGCTTAGATCCAAAGAAAAGGAAACCATGTATTGGTAAACCGATTTCCGAAGCCTATAGGCCTTATCCGCCGGAGACACTCTTTACTTTTTTTTCTCAGGAGCAACACCTATATTACAGCCCTAAAGTGCCAGACCTTGAGCTTAGCGAGGATCAAACCTGGATATTAAAAGGTCAAAAACGAGTGCTTTGGTTCCCCCCGGAATATCGACCTGAACTGATTGCAATATGTGAAAATTCTTTATGTATTGTTACTGGATTTAATGAGTTTCTGTATTTCGAATTTTGTTTTTGATGATCAAGATATCTAAGTTGAAATTATACAAGAGCTTGAACCATCGTACAACCATAAAAGCACTAAATGATTTTCATATTTAACAAGCTTACTTTATAAATTCAAGTTAAAAATTTACAGTAGTCTATGTTTAAACGCTAACTCTAATATATATCGCGAATTTATTCAGCCTCATTGACTCTACTTCCAATTGCGCATGTGATGATGGCACTAGAGTACGTACAAAGCGAGTAGGAGTTCTTGCATAAGGGCTGAGCGTGTGTTATTTCGGCTCCAATCACTGAGAGGGATTACCAATTGCAAAAGCCATTGCAGAAATACACGTATTTGTGTATTAACCCATCAAAGTCTTTCTCCTCTTTCTTCCACCTTATCCAGTCGGCCAGTTCCCCTTTTGGATGCGGAACAGAACAGGCAAAATCACCCATTTCAACCGTCCGCGGCAGGTTTACTTACTTGGTCCCGGCCATTGACTCATTCTCATCCTGCAAAGCTCTGTTAGCTTGAACCGAGCTAGTGGCGCAGCGAGGCACATCCAAAACTAACAAAATGGCCAAGAAGATAAAAAAAGACATGCATGGATCAAGAAAAAAAAAATGAAAAAGAACAAAAAAAAAGGGACTCAAGGAGCGCGCTGGCTGGTCCCGGTGGAGGCTCTTCACGGAAGGTGGACAGTCGTCTCCGCCAAGAGCTGGCCAGTTCTGGATCGCTCAAGTGGCGCTTCAGCTCCAGAAGGATTGACGGGTGGCTGATTTGCTCTGCCAAGCAGCGTCCGGGGCCTGGCTATACTGTACCGCTACTATCTGACTGCCTAGCACTGCTAGTATATTCATGCTAGCGGTGCTGCGCGCTCATCCTGCGCGACGCCGTCTGTCGAGCTAGCTGCAGCCAAGGCGCCTTGGCGTTAGGGACGGAGTGCCGTCGAGGCTCCCCTGGCTTGGCGGCTGCTCTGCGCTGTCACTCACTCGCTTGCTTGCTGGACAATGGCAAATGCATGGCTGGTGACGCCCGCAGCAGTTCCAAGACACAACACACAAGGCACAAACACACGGCAGTTTCATCAGCATCGCGCGCCCTCTAACAATGGCGTCACGCCCCCCCCCCCAAAGGAACCTCTGCTACTATTGAACTCGCCCATCGCAGGTAAACGAAAGAGACTTACATGGGGCGACTTTTTCGCTTACACTGGACTGGACCGGCCGGGGGGGTCTTTTGGGTCACAAGCGTGATATCCCAGCCCAAGCGGCTCTAGCCCGCTGCAGCGGCAGGGATGCGGCGACGACGAGGAAACGATGGTTCTCAGCTCATTCGGGCAATCGCCGCAGCTCTAAAATCTATGCTTAAATACAGAAGACGGGCCCCAAGTCGGAGGTCCTCGTTTCCGCGTTTCCAGGAGCGCGTTTGTTCTTTTTCACTCGTTGGCATTGGACTTTTTGTCTCTCGCTCCCTCGTACGAATTGTTTAGGCCTGCCTCTCTCTCTCTTGTTTGCGCCCGTTTCACGTCCACAATGCGGTCCTCCTTGCAGTACGCCTCGCTGGCAGGTCTCGTTGCTGCCGGCACGGTCTCTGCAGGCGTTGTGTCTGTTCCCTTTGAGAAGCGCTTCCTCGACAGCAATCCGCTCCCGACATTGCTGCGGCGCGATGGCACCGTTGGGCTGGATGCCCTCAACAACCTCACGGGGGGTGGCTACTATGCCGAGTTCAGCGTTGGCACGCCGCCCCAGAAGCTGAGCTTTATGCTTGATACGGGTAGTAGTGATACCTGGGTCAACTCGGTGGACGCAGATCTCTGCACGGATTCGCTTATACAGAAGGAAGTGGGCGAATACTGCTCAAAGCAATGTAAGTCGGGCCAGTTGCTGTGAAGGCTTCCTTCAGAATCAAAGCGCTCAGTGAAGCTAATTTTATTTCGCGTCCCTTAGTTGATCAGAGCAAAAGCAAAACCTTCAATTCAACCAGACAACCCTTCAACATCACCTATCTTGATGGCCGCAACATCATGGGCAGATACTTCAAAGACACCGTTACCATCAACAGTGCCACCATCAAGAACCAGCAAATGGGCCTGGCTACACAGTCTGTCCGTGGAACAGGCCTGATGGGCTTGGGATTCAGGTCAAACGAAGCCGCTTCAATCAAATATCCCACCGTCATCGAAAACATGGTGTCTCAAGGCATCATCGCCATGCCGGCCTTCAGCCTCTACCTCAACGATCTGCAGACCAGCCAGGGCTCCATCCTCTTCGGCGGCGTCGACACCGACAAGTTCCACGGCGGCCTCGCCACTCTGCCCTTCCAGTCGCTGCCTGCATCCATTGCCAGGACTAAAGAAATTGTCATGTACGCCGTTCAGCTGAATGGATTCAAAGTCACCGGCGTCGACTCTCCTGCGGTCAACGCCACCGCTGTTCTGGACTCTGGTTCAACCATCAGCCTCCTCCCAGATGACGTCGTACAGGCTGTTTGGAAGCAATTCAACGTCATGAACGTCCGGGGCATTCCCGTTCCCTTTGTTGACTGCGCCAAGGCAAACAGCAAAGACACATTTTTCAGCTTCCAGTTTACAAACAAGACAATCCAAGTCCCCATCGATGAAATGGTCCTCAACAATCTGTCAGGCGTGCAAGATCAGATTTTCTCAGACCCAACCTTGAGCCAGGTATTCAAGGGCTGGAGCGGCGTTTGCACCTTCGGCATGGCTTCTATCTCGGACTACGGCATCTCTTCAGACCAATTTGTTCTTCTCGGAGACACCTTCTTGCGCTCCGCCTATGTCGTGTATGATCTGCAGAACAAGCAGGTCGGCATTGCCCAGGCGACCCTCAATGCGACAAGCAGCTCCATCATTGAGTTCCAGGCGGGCTCCAAAACCATTCCTGGCCCTGTTTCTACAGGATCCGACGACTCAAGCGACTCAGGCAAAGGTAAATCTCTCTCTCTCTCTCTCTCGCGCTCTCTCTGTCTCTGTGGGGGGGGGGGGGGGGGGGGGGGGGGGGGGGGGGGGGGGGGGGGGGGGGGGGGGGGGGGGGGGGGGGGGGGGGG
>JAJKFY010000084.1:3266-25138 GCA_021066465.1 Trichoderma asperelloides | reverse complement strand
CCCCCCCCCCCCCCCCCCCCCCCCCCCCCCCCCCCCCCCCCCCCCCCCCCCCCCCCCCCCCCCCCCCCCCCCCCGACGATTAACGTAGCTTCATACCTTTGTTTCTAAATTTCTCAGGCGCTTGCGGACTTCTGCTAATTGAGGTGCAGTAATCAAGTTGTTATTAAGATTTTGCACCATTATGCTAGCAAATTCAACATCTTCTTCCTTTTCGATGCAATCGGCCAGCGTTCGGTATATGCGCTCTGGACTGAGGCTGATACAAAGCTGCCGAATAATGAGATTACCTCGAGTTTCCAATAATTTACGGTCTGTAGAGAATAGTTGCAGTAAGTTAACCATGAAGCTAGCGAAGTAATCATCTTCACTATTGCGAGAAATTTGAGACAGTAATTGTAAGTCTCTAGTGACGACAGCATCAGAAGGGTCTGAGAGGGTCTTCAGAAGTGCTGGAAAGGTACCGTCGTTGAAGGCTAAGACCTTGCGTGGGGCCTTTCGGTGTAGCATGATGAGCCAGGTTAGAGCAGCTACACGGGTAGCTTCGTGGTCGTTTAGGAAAAGCAACGTAAGCGAATTAACAGCCGCAGTATAGTCGAGATTGGTTTGAATTTGGTTTGCATTAGGTGTGGCGACTGCAGTGGAAGACACACGGCCACTTCCCGGCGTTGAGCTACGGATTTCGATATCTCTGGAATTTGATAGCGATGTTCGACCGACGCTGCTGCTATCCCCTTTCTCTTGTGACAAAGGCATCCGAACGTTCATCGAAGCTGCTGCCTGCGTTACATTGACATCGGATTCATCTGACAAAGAAACCACATAGTCCATGAGACAAGTATTGACTCTAGTCGCCGCAAGGCGAATGGTTTCTTTGGTGCTGGCCATTGCCGGGAGCATATGAGCTAAGATCTTGGGTGTGAAAGGCAGCACTTCTTCAGGGCAGATATCAAGAAACTCAACAATCCATCTGAGCGATTCGAGTAGGCAATCCTCCTCTTAATAATCATCAGTATATAACATGGAATGAAAAGGATATAAACCAGAAGAATAAAACGAACCTAATGGGGAATCAAGAGTGGCTGTAAGAATATCCAGAATTTCTTTATAGTTGATTTCTACATCCTGTCCGGGGATCCAATCTTCTTCCAGGCTGTCCTCATCATCGTCATTTAGAGCATCGGAATCGAGCTCATCTCCTTCGTCCAGTTGAGGACGACCGCCGGTGCTGTCCATAGACTCCTGACGCTTCCTTTTACCGCCTTCTTTGAATCTCTTATTCTCCACCAG
Organism: Trichoderma asperelloides; assembly: GCA_021066465.1. NCBI lineage: Eukaryota > Fungi > Ascomycota > Sordariomycetes > Hypocreales > Hypocreaceae > Trichoderma > Trichoderma asperelloides. The sequence goes on along the minus strand of JAJKFY010000084.1, from coordinate 23,851 downwards.
CCCTCGTTTGACTTGGGAGATTCTCTTGATTTCGTTGAGAAACTTGTCAAGGCAAGTTTGTGTAGCCACGCGAACATCGACATTTTGATCACTAAGGAATTTGAGGATCCCACCGAGGAATTCCGGGAGGTAGGTTACCAATTCTAGATCTGGGATTGAGTCTAGAAGTGTAATCCAGCCTACAAGAAACTGTCGAGTGAACGGATTGATGACGTGAATGCGTTCTTTGAGCAGTGGGATAAAGCGTTGTAATGAGAATGCTGTAGGTAAGTTTTGCTGATGCTCATCTGCAGCTGTATTATCTCCGACGCTCGAAGAAGTTTCCAGAACTGAAATATAGGATGCAGCAGACTCGGATACAATGTCCTTTATAAGTCGATCCAGTAACTCAGCTCCGTTCTTGACCGACAATTCTGAATCCGCTCCAAGCTATAAGAAAGCCCATCGGTTAACCAGTCATTCTCAAACATCTATCTTTCCTTTCTCTCTCTCTACAGCATAAGAAGGCAGCGGGAAAGCATACTTTACATAGCTGATCGAATATGCTGTTAAAATAAGCCAATATCTCGCCCTTGGCTACCTTGGCTATATTATACATCGCCTCGCATGCATAGTATCGGACTCTCGCATCCTGATCAGTGAAGCAGGCAAGAACGGGAGGAACAATATTTACAAGGTAGCGGGGAAGTTCCTGTAAAAAGAGTTAGTAGTGGCACCACCAAACATAAAAGTCTTGACTTGTGCAAAGATCAATAAGTCGAACAGAGGACGGCACATTTGACACGCAGCAGAAGAGGCAATTCTGAATACTAAGCGTTCAATATACCCTCTTGCAGCTAACACAAGAGCTAGCACGAAAAAGCTGAACATACCGTACCAAGCGCAATCGCCGCCGCGGCCAGACCAATCAAGCCGCCATTTCGAGCATGTGGCTGATGAACAGCATAAGCATAATCATTACATAACTGTTCAAGGATATCTTCAACGCGCTGGAACGATCCGGAAGCAACAAGGTCTCGTATTATCTTCTCAAGTCTAGAGCATATAGCGAGAGTAAGCAATGTATATGGGAGCAGTGCATTAACAGTTGGGCAGGACTTGTGCCATACTCAAGTGCCCCAACTTTACGCTTATCATATAGCTTGTCATTCAGCGCCCGCTGAATATTTGTATCCATATTTCCACGCGTTTCATGCTTGATTCAGCAGGGAAAGACGAACGATAATCGGCGCTATGGATGAGGCGACGGATGGCGGTCGAGAGGTGAAATCAGAGCTGCATAGTATTTATCTGTGCATTGCGTGCATGTGCATGTTGTAGGTAGCTAGAAGGTGGGAGACCAAACCAGGTTTAGAGGGGGTGCTGCAGTGCTGCTAGGTGGAACTCCGCAGATACATTACGGAATTAGGTAAGGTGCATCTTGAGGCGCAAGGTGTATTGACAAAAAAAAAAAGGTACATAATACTTCGTAATGCATTTACAGTAAATCGCATCTGCATGTTGTTGCGCAAGCTACTGCGTCAAAGCTGTATAAATATAGATACGGCGGATACTACATATATATAGTGCCTCGGATTTAACGTTTTTTTTGTATTATTCCTTGTTATATATACTAGATGTGGTCACCAAAAGTTACATACACAGTTGACTTAAAAGCATACAATGACTTCCAACGCATCTGAGCTCGATAGACTCTTTCAACGGCTTCTTTCTCGCTTCTTGGCTTGTCATGAGATCATGGACCTTTATAACAGTGCCATGTTCATTATTTTTTTTTTAAACAAAAAAAGCTTTTCGCTTTCTAGTTCCTGGTCATCTTGGCCATGGTGTTCAGGGCGCTTCCGTTCTTGAACCACTCAATCTGGGCCTCGTTGAAAGTCTGCTGCAGCTTCACTTCGAAAGGCTTGCCGTCCTTGGGGTGAACGGTCATGATAAGAGGCTTTCCAACGGCGAGCTCAGTGCAGGGAATGTCAACCTATATAGTTTATTAGTATCCACAGGTTAACAGGAAAAAAATCCCGCTATTAAAAAAGGGTTAGAAGCTTACCTTGTCATCGGGCTTGATCTTGTCATAGTCAGCGGGTTCAGCGAAGGTCAGGGGAAGCATGCCCTGCTTCTTCAAGTTGGTCTCGTGGATACGAGCGAAGCTTCGGGTGATGATGGCCAGGCCACCAAGGTGACGAGGCTCCAGAGCGGCATGCTCACGAGAGCTACCCTCGCCATAGTTCCAGTCACCAATGACAACCCACTTAATACCCTTCTTCTTGTAGTCGCGGGCAACTGCGGGAACAGCATCCCATTCGCCAGTGGTGAAGTTCTTGATCTTGTTGGCCTCATCGTTGGCCTCGTTAATAGCACCAATCAACATATTGTTGGAGATGTTATCAAGGTGGCCACGGTACTTCAGCCAGGGACCAGCCATGGAGATGTGGTCAGTGGTGGTCTTGCCCTTGGCCTTAATCAGGATAGGCACGTCCTTGGCATCCTTGCCATCCCAAGGCTGGAAGGGCTCCAGGACCTGGAGACGATCGGAGGTGGGGCTGACCTGTACAGTGACGGTGCCACGCTCCTTCGGTGGGGCCTGGTAGGTGTCCCGACCGGCATCATAGCCCTTGACAGGGAGACCATCGCCAGTGGGAGGCTTGAGCATGAACTCCTTGCCATCCTTACCGACAAGCTTATCAGTAAGGGGGTTGAAGTGCAGAGAGCCCGCAATGGAGAGAGCAACAACCAAATCGGGGGAGGTGACGAAAGAGTGAGTGGCAGGGTTGCCGTCGTTACGTCCGGTAAAGTTTCGGTTGTATGAAGAGAGGATGGAGTTGGCTTCGCCCTTCTTCACATCCCGACGGTCCCACTGACCAATGCAGGGACCGCAAGCATTGGCAAGGACAATGCCGCCGAATTCTTCAAAGGTCTGGAGCTGACCATCACGCTCAATGGTGGCGCGGATCTGCTCAGAGCCAGGGGTAACGGTGAAAACAGACTTGGCCTTCAAGCCATGGTCGAGAGCGTCACGAGCGATAGAGGCGGCGCGGGACATGTCTTCGTAGGATGAGTTGGTGCAAGAGCCAATCAAGCCAACCTTGAGCTCTTCAGGCCAGTTGTTGTCCTTGACAGCCTGGCTGAACTTGGAGATGGGAGTGGCCAAATCAGGAGTGAATGGGCCGTTGATGTGAGGCTCAAGTTCAGACAGGTTGATCTCGATAAGCTGATCGTACTCGGCACCCTGATCCTCGCGAAGCTCGGTAGCATAGGCTCGGGCGTAGTCTCCGATATCCTTGCGCTTGGTAGCGGCAAGGTAGTCGTACATACGATCGTTGAAGGGGAACAGGGAGGTGGTAGCACCAATCTCGGCACCCATGTTGCAAATCGTACCCATGCCAGTGGCCGAGATGCCCTCGACACCGGGACCGTGGTACTCAACAATGGAGCCGGTACCACCCTTGACAGTCAAGATATCGGCGACCTTGAGAATAATGTCTACATCATTATCGTGTCAGCAGAGGGCTCTGAACTCAGTGGGGAAAAAAAAGCAAAGGTCCCATGATTATCACTCACCCTTTGGCGAAGTCCATCCCGACAGCTGGCCAGTCAGCTTAACACCGAGGACCTTGGGGGCCTTCAGCTCCCAAGGCAGGTTGGCCATGACGTCAACAGCGTCAGCACCACCCACACCGATAGCAGCCATACCAAGACCACCACCGTTGGGAGTGTGCGAATCAGTACCAATGAGAAGACCACCGGGGAAAGCATAGTTCTCAAGCAGAATCTGGTGGATGATACCAGAGCCAGGTCGCCAGAAACCGATGTTGTACTTGGCACAGGCAGAAGACAAGAAATCGTAAACCTCCTTGTTGATGCCAATGGCTCGCTCAAGATCCTTGGCACCACCAACTTGGGCCTCAATCAGATGGTCGCAGTGGACGGTGGTAGGGTTGGCAACGGCATCCATGCCAGCGGACATGAACTGCAAGATAGCCATCTGGGCAGTAGCATCCTGGCAAGCAACGCGATCAGGGCGCAGCTTGAGGTAAGACTTGCCTCTCTCAATGTCCTGACCGTGAGGGTCGTCCAAGTGAGAGTAGAGAATCTTCTCGGCGTAGGTCAAAGGTCGGTTGAGGCGGGCACGGACGATGGAGAGGTTCTCGGACATCTTCTTGTAGTTGATGAAGTTGTTCTCCTCCCAGTTGTTCTGGCGGACCTGTGAGTGAGAGGCATGTCAGCACGGCAAGTCCCAAGCCAATAAAATCCAGAGAGGTGTTCACAGATGCTGTCCAGAGGGTATAGGGAGTCCAATGACCTTTCTATCGAGGGCAGAGTCGGATACAGTAGCCAGACGGCGAACGCTGCTGGCCGCGCCACCGGCGGCGCGGCTCCGAGCAATACTGCCCAGAACCTGTCTGGAAGCAAGCATGATGCAGACTCGGCCAATTGAGGAGTCTATAGACTGCAGTCAATCAGAAAAGTTTTGATGCTGGCGAGCAGCAGAAATCTGTCGTCAAAACCAGAAAATGCCTTGGAGGGGGGAATGTTATAAAGACACCAGAGTGGAGAGTGGAATTTGCCTGGGTGGGGAGAGGTGTTTTTCGGCTCGTGCTGCGGCCAGTCGTTGTCCGCAAGACAGGAAAAAGATGGAACCCTCAGCCGGGATAGCAGGGCAATGACAGAATGTGCGTCTTAGAGCTGGCATGGCCCTACCCTCGCTGGCCACTCACAGGCCGTGTAAAAACAATCCCTTGGCCCGCGTTGTCGCTTGTGCCGAGCTAAACCTCCCCCTCCAGCCGAGCTTGGCTTGCGCCGGGGGGGTAGGTGATTTTTTTTTTTTCGTCTCTGCCCGTGCGGACCATTACCCCATACATGAGCTGGTGTTACAATATAGGCTCTAGCATGCAGCAGGCGAATCTTGCTGATCCCTAACACTATTCCAAGCCCACTTTGCACCTGCTGAAGTACATACATAGGTACCTAGGTAGACAGCTTCAAGATTGTAAAATTCAAATGGACAAATGCCATGGCTTAGATAATTATCTGTGCGTCTATCACAGCACATGAAGGCTGCGTGTTTTAATGAGCCATTGATCTTACAGCGCTAAGTTGTAAGCGTGTAGATGGGTGCACCACCATTGGAGCCAACCTGCAGGCCACTGTAACTGCCGGGCGTGTCGCCGTGATGCCCAAGAGCTACTCCGAAACCAAGGCCGTAGAATGCTAGACATGTGACGTCGCAGATGTAGGCTGCTTGCATTGCATACCAATAGTTACGTCAACTAGCTGGATAAATCGGCGATTTCTCAGTGGCTGCACACAAGCATAACCAGGCAAGGCTCAAGCAATGAGTGCTGCATAGCGCATCTATCTCAGCTTCGAGGCCCCAAAATCTGTTCTTACACGGCGAAAAGTCGTAGCCTTGCGGCTGAGGCCTCGGCACGAGACAGCGGAAGCATCGGTCGCCGCTCTGTGAGCTCGTTTTTGCGAAGTTCTCGGTAATAGTTCTCGGAGCCCGAAATGGCGTTAAAGACGGAGCTCGGTCCCTAGCGCCATTACCGGAGGAGCTTTAGCAGTATGAGGAGGTCCTGGCTCCGCACCTACCTTATTTTAATTTCCAGCGAGGTGCGAAATACGGAGAAGCAATACCCATATTGCCCCGGCTAATAGAGATCTACTAAGCCTCACTGCCCGCCAAGTGCTAGCCTAGGCATAGATGGTATAGATGGAGACTTTCAATGAATGCGGGACATCAACAGCCATAACATATACCACATACATACATACATATATATATATATCCACTCTTGTAAAATTGAATGGCTACAAAATCTAGCTAAAGCAGGTCTAATGCGATATGTACTGGAACACGGCTGACACTTCACTCCCGGCATACTCTTGTCTTAGCAACAGATCCTGTATGGGCTGCAGCTGAGAGTTGACAAAGTGATTCCAGGTGCTTGTATCACCATACAACATAGCAGGGGCCTTGATGAATTGTCGGCCATCGGGCTTGCACCTTTTACATTTAAATGTATCGTGAGTGTCGCTAGTCGTATCAGGCCGATATTGAAAAAGCTCTCGAAGACTGTCGAGAGAGAAATGGCGCTCCACATCCTCAGCAGAGTCAACCACGCACGAAGATAAACTTTGCTTATGAGATTGTCGCTGGAAGATCTTCTCTTCAATGGTGCCCGTGGCAATAAAGCGGTAAACGAAGCAATCTTTCTTCTGACCATCTCGCCAAACTCGTGCCAGAGCTTGCTGGTCGGCCGCGGGATTCCAATCAGGGTCAAAGAGGACAAGACGGTTTGCGCCAATAAGATTAATGCCACAGCCACCTGCCTTACTGCTCAACAAAAAGATAAACTCATCTCCGTTCGGATCATTGAAACGATCAACTAGTTTTTGTCGTTTGTTTACATTCATTGTTCCATCAAGCCGTAAACATCCATATTGGCGCTCCCTGCAGAGACGTTCAAAGAGATCTAGTGTAGACGTGTAATTGCTGATAAGCACAATCTTGTCGTTCGTGTCTTCTCGAATCTTTGCCAACATTCGATCGAGAACCTGCATCTTCCCGGAATACCAGGGCTTGATGTCCCGATCTCTCCCTCGAGCTTCCTTGGGGACATAGTCTTCTGGAAAGCATTTCTCCGAGCCGGGTAAGTCATCTGCAAGGTTTAGGAGATCGGGGTGGTTGCAGAGTTTTTTTAGAATATTGATGGCTTTGAGAGGCTGGCTGCCCTTGCCACGAAGAAGGGCCTGGATGTCCGGGCTTGTGATAAAATAATTATACAGGTCGAGCTGAAACGGAGCTAGGTTGCAAAAAACCACATGTTCATATTTGACCGGGAGATACTTAGAAAGGATGTCGTTTGTTCGTCGAATTAGGAATTTATTGACCACGCCAAGTAATTCAGATGTGCACTCATCTCCGCGCTGGCGTTCTTGCTCCGACGCGTCGGCATCTCGCCCACGCAAGATTGGTATTTCAAATCGTTTTCGAAACTCCAATCGCGACCCGAGAAGGTCTGGGTTGGCGAAACTGGTCAAAGCAAAATATTCCGTCAGGTCGTTTTGAATAGGTGTGCCGGTGAGAATAACTCGTCTAGATACGTTGAGGTCATTCAAAGCATTAAATGTGTTGCTGTCTGCATTTTTCAAACGATGCCCCTCGTCGCAAAATAGGAGGCCAATTTTGGTGTGCTTGAGCTCTTCAACATTAAGCCTCAGAGTCTCATATGAGACGATAATAACTGGTCGTGTAACGGATCGGCCAGAAGCAATTGCCCACTGACGAAGCTGGCGTTTCAATTCTTCCTTTGGCGCCTTCCCATCAATGGCAAATGGATTGATAGCATTAGGACCAAGCCATTTTGTCAACTCATTTGCCCAATTTTTTACCAAACTTGCTGGACACACAACGATGGCTTTCTGAATGGTGGATTTTCCGGCACTAGGAGATTGCTTTAACAATGTCCACATGAGAGTAATGCACTGGAGCGTTTTTCCCAAGCCCATCTCGTCAGCCATAATACATCCCTGAGCCTTCTCATCGACAAGCCCCGTGACACATTTGTACATGAACTTGACTCCCTCGATTTGATGTGGGCGAAGACACTTGGCGATCTTCGGGTCAATTACGACCGGAACTTTGGGGTGATCCTTTTCCACCTGTTTCTTGATTCCGAGAATCTCAGCAAGGCTTTTATGCACAATCGGGGCATCAAGCTTCGAGGGTTCAACCTCTTTTTGGATCACGTTTTCTTGCGTTATTTCGGGCTTCGCGTCAACTGTCGGATCGTAAAGAACAATCGCGAATTCGCCTGATGGGTCATGTAGAGGCCTAGGGACAAATACGGCTCCACGTCGAAGCCCAAGGGTCGGCGGAGGCCTTGACGAACCATACTCGCCCTGGGATTTATCTTTCAAAGGAATAGAGAACGCTTTTCGAAAGACGAGATTTTTATCTTTCACTTGGAAGACTGGAAATTTTGGCAGCGAAGGCGTTTGATGACCATTGCCGTCATATGACGTGTCGATATTTGTTCCTTCGTTTTCATCGGCTCCTCTGTAGTCTACCTTTCTCTTTTTTCGGACAGGACGGTCTGACGTGGATACCGCATTCGCTGGTGCAGGGCATTTAAATGGCTTGCGAAGTGTATCGAGATTCTGGGATTTTGAAGCCTGATAGTTCGACCTGCCGTAGTTCTTGTCCTTCGACGTTGGGTGGGGTGGTGCACTAGAAAATGTAAATATATACTCAGCTTTGGCCCGCCAAACATGGCTAAACTTGGCTCAGAGTCACTTACATCACTTTCATGATGAGCTAGTAGAATATTCACACGCTGGCTGGCTAGAAGAACGATGGTGCTTTTGATTGTCAACGCAACATACACGAACTGAATGGGACAACGCGTTCCATGGTGAGAGACCGCACCTGACGCGCGAAACAATGGCGCGTCCTCACGTGATTAAAAATTACAAAACACTCAGGTACTTCGGAATACCAATGAGCGAGACTGAATGTTAGCAGTCTTTGATTTGAATGGAAATATTGCATACGCTAAGTGTATTAGTAAAGTGCTGAAATCCGTTTAGTTCATGCCCTAGTGCTGGTGTTTTGTTTTCAATGTCTTCGAGATGTTTTGAAGATGATATGTAAACTAGACTACAAAGCACCCCGCTACCCTTGTTCATCCCTCCCAAGAGCTTCATATGGGCTACGGAGTACTAGAGATAATACCTAAATGCTAGATCGCCATGGTTACAGCTTGGTATTGGATCAGTCATGTACATGTGGGGCATATATCTAGGTATATAGGTAGATAGGTAGGTGTAAAATATATACATATATGTATGTATAATATGCAGCACTCAGGAAGAAGGGAAAAAAGAGGTCTGGGAGAGATATACATGAAGGAAGCTACCTAAATGTTGAAGGGTAGATAGCCAATGCGTCGAAGCGTATAAGCGGTATGTAGGCGAACGTGTGACTGTTTAATGAAGGAAATAATCCGAACAGGACATCAAGCCTCTGACAATAATCCTGCATGTTTATTGCTCATGTTCATTTCACTCATGATCCATTCATATACAGCCCACTGAATGGCATTGACAAGAAATGCCCTGGCGCTGCAGATAGACAGACCGCGGAAGAAGGGACGAATCCCGCCTTCTCTATAAGTGTCTTTAGCGATCTGCCATGCCCCGTCTCGCTTCTTACTCGCTATGCCACGGTACGTAAAAACTGATGCAGCAGCGCTTGTTGCAGGCTGGTAAGAATGCTGCTGTGTTTGAAGCCGCGACTTGATGACGTCCAGAGGGAAAACGCTGGCCCAAGTGGCAATCCCTGCAATGCCACCACACAACAAGACCTTTGATGTCTCTCGCTGCCCAGAGGCAGTGTCACCATCACGCTTTTGAGCAGTAGGCCAATAGCGATGAGCCAATTCATACGTCCAAAAATAAAAGCCATAGCCGATGCTATCCCGCAGCGCTGTGACGACCCCGCCATGGTAGAGGCCCTTGACACCGTCTGTACGTAATATCTGCTTGAATATCGTCCAGCTTGATGTGGCAGGATTTGACATCTGCGCTCGGCACTTGATCAACTCTGTCGGGGCGCTGACAATCCATACAGCAAGACCACCCATTGCTCCCGCTGTCCAAGTAACCCACCCGGCATCCTGTGTCGAGGCCGCCTTTTTCAGCATTGCCTCCGACCGGTTGTATGAAACGAATAGCAGCGCATTGAGAGCCCCATAGCCAAAAATTGGCGCGGCAGTACCTTTCATAAAGGCCACAGAGCTCTGGCTATATGGCCTTCCAGTAGCATGTCCTCTTGTTTGCTGATGCACTTTCTCAATGTCAAGAGGATTCCCTACTACAATTCCCACTACTCCGCTGAGATAGCCGGCCCAGAAATCGGCCGACATGGCGGGAATCACAGGCCAAGTCAGATGCTACCAGAGTAACAGAAGGTATAATCTCCGTGGAATACGGCTGCATATTACCTAGGTATTAAGTAGCAGCTTTAGTACCTAGTAGTAGTAGTAGTAATAAACAGAAACAATCCATGCAAACCTACCGAGTACCTAGGGCTTGCACTACTTTTTTTTACTAAGTCGTCCTCGCTCCACGTGTATAGCTTAATTCGGTCAGCCGAGGTTTTGTTTTACGTGTACCGGCTACATCTATATCGTGGAGACAAAGGTTTGATTTAAAACCAAAAATGCCGAAAGGATAGAGGGCCTTGTATTCATATCATCATGTCCGACTTGTAATCACATCAAACTCTTAGTGTCTTGCAACTGCCATCCGTCCTTAGTCTGCTTGACTCTTCCCTCCTGCTCCAGCTTGGCCAGCATCTGTAAAACCCCTCCGCAGGCTGCCTCATGCAAATCTTCACGCACGTCTTTGTATACCGTTTTGACTATAGCCATTGCCGTCCACGTATCACTGTTACTGGAAGCATCACCTGCCGTCATTGCTCGCAAAACTTCTTCCTCCCGCTGACGGCGATGCTCTATGTATTCATTAATTTTCTCCAAGCCATTCTCAACCACAGGTCCGTGGCCTGGGTAGACCCGCCCGGAAAAGAGCGTCTTCATTTTACTCAAGCTGCGAAGATATGTTGCTAATTCCTCAAACACGGCAGTGCCCTGCCCAAGCACGTTATCGCCCGCAAACATTGCATCTTCTTCAGCAAGCGTGAGCGCCATATGGTCCTTTGTGTGGCCGGGAGTGTGATGAGCAGTCAAGGTTGCGCCCTCAATGGTGAAACTATCGCCATCCTGAAGAGCCAACTGCCCAACTTCCGGACTATTCTTGTAGATCTTTACTTCTGGGAAGGCATTAACAAGATCTGCAATGCCTCCAGTATGATCGTGATGCCAGTGTGTGATTACTGCCGCCTTCACTGTCGCGCTCTCTTGGGAGAGCGTTTCTTTGAGCGACTGTATCCAGCTTGGGCGGCCCTCTCCTGTATCAATCAAAATACGCAAATGGCCAGTACCGAGCAAGTAAGTATTGGTGCCCTGCAGCGCAAATTTGCCTGGGTTGCCGCCTAAGATCCTGATGCAGCGCGGGCTTAGACGCTGCACCGTAGGAAGGGCTACAAGCGTAACAGACATGATGTGCTTAGATGTTGTTTTGTCTTTCTTTGCGGGGCCGAAGAGAAATGTTATTTGCAAATGTACAAGAACATAATAGCAGCACCCGGGATGCTAGTCTAAGTCACTTGGGTATAGCTCAAAGTCTTGTTCGTTTGAAGTTGTGCTACAGCAGAAATGTTACGTGATCCGGGCCGAGGCTCAGGATTGGCGTGGTCATCTTTGTCCCGTCCTAGCACAAGGGAGGGCAAATACTTATGTTGATGATGGGGCTAAACTTAACCGCTAAGCCATCATTGTCCAAATATCGATCACAAGAACCGGCACTCCAGCTATCAAACAGAAAACACACTCCAATCATGAAATTATTAGATACCTCATGTTATACTTATACATCTATCTATACATGTATACGTACTCTGCATTATGGGGGTTTTATCGCGCTAACCATGGGCTCCCAGACGTACTCCGTCATAGCCAGATGTCTACGGAGTAACAAGGCTACAGATACTGGCGCTAGGCAGCTGGCTGCCACGTTATTCGCCAGACGGCCCATTGAGTAAGGCTGCATAGCATATGCGCCACCATCACTACCAGCTTCCAGCTTCCAATCTTCAACCACCTTCTCGCAACTCCAGATCCATATAAGTTGCACTTCTCAGCGCCTCCCTTTAAACCTCAACTACGGAGTACGACGATACCATATACCATATTCTCCTCGTTTGCCACTCACTCCGCCGGGCTGGTAATTCAAGCACTGCACACCCCACCCTTGTCACGGGCCGTGGACGACCATCGACAGTCGTACTGTCTCTTCAAATATGAACAACGACAGCATCTCTGATTTTCTTGCGGAGCAACGAGACGCAGCTCCAGAGGAGCTCCAGCCGCTCATTCTTAACTTCGAAGACTTCTGGGAGCGCAAGCTATGGCACCAGCTCACAGATGCTCTCGTAGAATTCTTCAATGATGATGGCAGTGCACCCCAACGCCTAGCCTTCTATAACGTCTTTATTCTGAAGTTTGCTGATAAGATCAACAAACTGAAGTTGGTGATGCTGGCGCTCAAAGCTGCGACACAATGCAAAGGTTTGTCTTTTGCTCTCCCCGGATCTTGAAATGCCATCCGGCTGCTAACAATCCATCAAGACGATCGCGATCGCTTAGCATTCCTGCAGTCGGTAGTAAAGAAGGTGGACACGGAAGATTCTCAAGATGCGCTTGTGTTTGCTTCTGTTGCAGTTGCCAGGGTGAAGCTAAGTCTCAATGAGCTGGAAGACGCAAAACATGATCTCGACGCTTCAGAGAAAATCCTGGACTCCTTCGACTCTGTTGAGGCTGTCGTCCATGCTGCCTTCTACGATGCCAGTGCCAATTACTACAAGGTAAGTTTTCCTTCAAATAGTCATATGAGTTACAGTTACCAACAGCGCTTTCTTTTAGCTTAAAATGGACTTTGCAAACTATTACCGGACCGCCCTACTTTACCTTGCCTGCATCGATCTCTCTACCCTCTCTGACGAGGAACGACATCAAAGAGCTTACTTCCTGAGCGTGGCCGCTCTGGTATCCACGAGCATTTATAATTTTGGCGAGCTGCTACTGCACCCCATTCTAGATACTCTTGGCCGGAGCCAGAATGACTCTTGGTTGCGTGATCTTCTTTTCGCCTACAACCGAGGAGATCTTGCTGCCTATGATGTTCTTTCAGATAACATTGCGTCGAACAAGCTTTTAAACGAAAACTCGGATAGTCTTCGACAGAAGATTTACCTGGCGGCCTTGACGGAAGCCGTCTTTCGCAGACCGCCCCATGACCGGACCATGTCCTTCGCGACCATTTCTCAGGAGACAAAGGTTCAGCCGCAGGAAATTGAGCATCTGGTGATGAAGGCTTTGAGCCTGGGTCTCCTTCGCGGAACGATAGATCAAGTGGGCCAGATTGCGCACATTACCTGGGTGCAGCCGAAGGTGCTTGATATGAAGCAGATCGAGAGCATGCGCCATCGATTACTCGAGTGGGACTCAAATGTCAATCAATTAGGAAATTGGATCGAGGCTGCCGGCCATGATGTCTGGGCTGCCTAAGTGCCGCCAAACCAAGAGCATAGAGAAGAATCAATGAGGTTCGTAGCTGGTATCAGAGAGGGTGTATAATATACCACGAGTACATACTAAAAACTACTTGGGCTCTCAATTAACTCGCTACGCTTTCATCATCATTTTATTATTGATATATATAATAGGAACAATTTTCAAAATTAGAGAGGCTCATGCCAATTGTAACATAAGAATCTAGCATATAGGTTCCCTTGGGCTGGGCGTGAAATCATATCTCGTATGGTTCCTCTATATATTAGAAATGGGACTCAGGGTATTCGTCATACCAATTAGCCAAGCTGGCCACCACATACACCAGATGACAATCGGTGTATACATTCCCCACACGTTCCAACCCAAACTGGCTGCTTTGAGGACCTCAGTCAGAGCAACGCCGCTAGTCCACGCTGTTAATAATATAACAATAGGTGGCGAGGTTAATATCAACAATGCTGCAAAAAACCATCTGGTACCTGCGCTATCAGTTGGCCGAATGAAGGTGAGAGGGCTTGCTAGAAGCCCGACAAGGAAAGCGAGGGAGAAATTGAGTGTGCTGAGGGTCGCAAGGGATACACCTAGAATTAACAGCGAGAAAGATTTTGTAAGTTGAAAGTATTGCGGAGTTGGCTTTTGAAGTGAGACAGCAGCGAAAGAGAAGATGGCTGGAAGGACAGTAGATGTGACGGAAAATATCAAGAATGCCAATGGCAGGGTCTAGGTATTACAAGGTTAGCTCAGCGTTCGGTTTCACAAGCGTTACAAAGAAGAAGAAAAAAGTGACTGTATCAAAACTCACATTTATGCCAAGATGGTTGAACAAGAATAAAGGGATTGCAGAGATGGAATGGCATATCGCAACAAAAGTCAGAGGTGAAAGAAGGTTCCGTTCCACTGTAAGAGGAGACCAGGAGGATGGCGCGGTATCCCCTTTTCGTTCCAATCCGTCACTTTGTTGCTTGCCCGTACCTACATCCTTCACGGTAGGTTGTCCACTTTTTACCCAGAGGAAGATGGCCATGATAGTAAAATTGGCAGCCAGCAGCATGGCGCTGGGGAGATATGTGCCAATGCTGACAAAGCGATTTTTTTGCATGAGAAGATAGAAAAAGAAGCTCTGATGCAAATGCTCCAAAAGGTTGTTTAGGCTTCGGAAGGATCCCTCTACAACTCTACCCATCGCCATCTCATCATGCCATCCTTCGCCGGTAGGCTGTAAAGTTATGGCGTCCACATGGTAGGGAATGAAGCTGCTGTGGGGGCCAGTGGGATATCCAAGGCCCTGATATAGCATACCACGGAGCATTGTTTGAAGTCGATCTTGATAGCTATCCGTATGGCCAGTCATCTGTTGCACGGTGGTTTCAATACCCATCTGACCTCCCGCAATGTTGACAATCGAATTGATGAGATCGAGATTGGGCAGCTGTCCGTTCGTGCCATCGTAAATAATGTGTAGCTCATGATATCGCTGCTCATGGGGGTAATCGATCGCGATAGCTCCCTGTAGTGCACCGGATTTTAGTGGCAACGGTGCAATATGTTTAAAATCATGAGCGTCATGATAAGCGTCAACCCAGGCCTGTGTTCCCGTTGTGCTATCTGGAGGTAAAAGAAGGATAATATCCTTCGACCATAATGACCAACCTGTCATCTGTCAGCTTCTTCTTAAAGTCCAACCCCATCAAGCTATATGATACTGGCGGCGACTGACGTTTAAAATAGCGAGCTAAGGTGAGCACAAGCGCGATACCATTGCGGTTAAGCTGCTCATCTATGCTCTTCCATGCAGCCACCAACACAATAGCCTCTGTCGCGTCCCCACGAGGGGCTTGCAGAATGCCATACACATTCTCCCCAGTATATATCTGTCCGGCCGAGTGATAGGTGTAGTTCTGTCGGCCAACCTTGACGCCAAAGCCTGTCAGGATCGATTCTAGTTTATCGTTGACTCTGATGACCGTGTTAGCCAGGTATATCGCCATAACTTCTAGGGATGGCGCTCGGCAACAAACTCATAATTGTTCTTGTCGGCAAGTAAATCGACCTCGTGCCTAAAGGCCCTGAATATATGTTGCTCGCTACCACCAAAATAGGTATGCACTTGTCCAGGCAAGAGGGCATTCTCTGATACGTAGGTTCGCCTCGAATAGTCGTCCAGAGGTAGAAGAAGGAGCCAAACAACGCCAATGGCAATACAAAAAGCAGATACGTATGGAGGAATTCTTAGCAGCCGAGGGTCGCGACGCAATGACAGCGCTGTGGCTTCAAGCAGCATGAAAGTCAGCGCATCAGTTACGCCGCGGAGTTAGGAGAACATACAAAGCAGTCGCGGCATGTCAGCTGTTAGTCATGAAAGAGGCAAAAATATACCAATAGCGGCTCAATCCAAATTGGATGGGCGACAACAAGAGGTAAATTCCTGCGGAAGCTGATTTCATATGCGATAGATAGCTCGAATTTAGGTCCAGGTCTTAGGTGTTTCTCCAGAGTCCTCCTACCTGCGAGAATGCGCTGGAGACATACCTTAGGTGGGCCGGCTGTCAGGCTGATTATATAAGGTAACCGCCAAAAAGGGAATATATCAATCTTAGTAGCTAAAATACGTTACAAATATCGATACCCATACACTCATTCTCTCTCTCACACACACACACACACACACACATATATTTACGCACAGAGCAAGATGTTCATATATTAACTATATTAATAGAGAGTTACTGAAAATTATTAGCATTACCATAAAACTAAGCACCAATTTCTAAGTCTTGTCATATTCTAGAATTGAAAACATGTAGGAGGTGTATGTAAAGGGGGCCTGGAGATCATATATTAAATAACCTTATTTGATCTTTTTGTCATTATCTTCGTAATGGCGTGTCGGATTGTAATACCTGCTTTTTCGATATCCTTCTTAGAAAGCGCAGAAGTAACGCAAATTTTAAGGGCTGGCTGGAGTGTCCAGTCGTTTGCTGCTATGGCATTCGCATAAGGCCGTGTCTTCAGTCGTGTGATCATGACACCATTTGCAAGCGACTAGTGATTGTTAGCTGTTGTTGTTCTAATGTTCTTAAGAGTAAGGGATGATATACCTCTTCGACACACTCCATCAAGATTTTTTCTTGGTCATCTGCAGTCAACCTCCTTGCATTGACAACTTCGGGCTTAATTACTAGAAGCAAAATAGGATTGTCCACTGAACTGGTGCAAACGACCCAATCGCTGCGTGGATCAAGTTGCGCTCTCAAGGCCCGAATGCTCTCTCTGCACTGAACAAGAATGTCAGGATTCGACTGTAGCAGCTTCAGTGATTCGCTTGTAGTCATAGCCAACATGGCTGGCAGGGCTGCAGAGAAGGTATAAGCGGAAGAGGTGATTCGTTGATGCTCAATCACATCTTTAGATCCTGCGCAAAATCCACCTCCGGCACACAAGGGACCTGCGAGCGACCCAATGATCATGTCCACCTGTTGTGGATCTACATTTTGTGCCTCAGTAAGGCCACGTCCGGTTCGTCCCAATACACCAAAAGACCATGTTTCGTCAAGAATGATTCGGATCTTATACTTTTCCTTCAGCTCAACCAATCGAGGTAGATCGGTGACATCGCCGGTTATCTCGAAAAAGCCCTCTGTGACGACAAATCGACGAGTTAATTTTCCAGATTTCGCCTGCTCATTTGCAACGGCTTTGAGTACCCTCTCGAGGTCGTTGAAATCGCCATGTTTAAACCATCTGACATTGCTTCTTGAAATCTCTAGGCCTTTACGAATGGAGTAATTGACAGCAGCATCGGCAATGATGACGTCGCGACGTTTGCAAAAGGTGGGAATGACACTGGTGGCAGTCGAGAATGTTTGTGCGTAGAGAATGCAGCCTTCTGTGCCGAGGTATGAGGCAATATCCGACTCTGCCTTTTCATGAACATCCTGCGTGCCATAGAACTGAGGAGGGCCACAAGGGCCAACACCATATGTGCGCAAAGTTTGAATTGCCTTCTCCTTGATCTGTTCGTTGGAATTGAAGTTATAGAAGTTATACGAAGCCAAGTTGAAGGCCGTCCGTCCGTTGGATAGTTTAACTTTCGGGCCAGTCGGTCTAAGGTACGAATTCGTGTGTCAGTCAACTGTGGTACAGCGTACAGCAAGGCACGACGCACCCGACGATAACCGGAAGTCTCTCATTCTCAATCTCCTCTACAGCCGTGCGATCAGCCACAATTGGCTCCGGAGTCCATTCATCAATTAACTCTTCAATCTCCTAAAGCCACGGGCAGTCAGCGAGAAGGCATCGTCGGTAGAATGTGAATGAGCGTACGCCTTCTTGCAGCTTGACAAAATTTTGCTTGTGAGTCGAGTATGAAGGCGACATAAGATAGCGGATAAAGAACAGGACAAGGACCAGTTCAATAGCGGATCGAACGGGATCATTTTGGTAGCTGGATTGGATATATCGTACGATCATAGCCGACCCGGGAAGCTTTTGAAAGTTCGAAGATGTTGCGCGAGCAATCTCGCCTAAGCGAGCCTGCAACATATCGAAGTCCATCGTGGGCTATCCGCAAGTCGCGGGTGGATGTTGTGAAGGTTGGCTTGGGCGGGTTGCTGGGGGCCTGATGGGCTTTTGATATATGTTCAAGATACTACCAGGGAAGGCTAGTCAGTTATCACGTAAGCTACAGTAGCTGTGGCAGAGTACAGTGAGTGTATCTCTGCTTACAATATGAAAACCTAGCCATGTTGAGAATAGTGGATTTTGTGGCCTCACCTGAAAACACAGATACCAAAAACATGCACTCCTGTACGCTATACTAGAACTATTATCATGCACAGGTAGTTTATATACCAAGAAACAAGAGAAATTAAGCTTCATATAGCCTTAAGTATTGAAATTTTAAATAATAGTATAAATAATGGTATGTGTATATATATATTTAAAAGAAATATAAATTTATACATATATTATAACTATTATTTAAAAGTATAATAATTACTATTACACTATATTTATTTTCGTAACCTTTCTCTTAGCCTACTTCTATAACCTTAATTTCTTCTCCCCCGATTTAAGTAGACCTATAATGGCCCTTTTTAGAGCTCCTGCGCGGCCACTCTTTACACCTCATGTATTGCATAGCCGACAACTACAAAATGTCATTTTGATTGCTTTTTGCCTGATATTATTATTATTCTTTATATACCGTCATAAGCAGCCTGCGCCTGATGAATTCTTACCATATCAAACCTACCCGCAGACGGACGACTTGACCCATAATACGGTGACCGATTTTTTCCCCAAGTCTATATCCAAGGGTATCAACTCAACAGAAGACATTTGCAGCTCCTTTCCGAAACATGTTTTGTCACGAATACAACCAGTTCTCAAAACTGGCCATGGAGATAACAAAGAGAGATTGGACGCGCAGATGGATAGCACTAGTGCCTGCTTTACACCAGATGAGCTGATCATATTCTCAGACCTCGACGAGGATATTCGAAATCATCGTGCTATTGATATTCTTGCCGACCTGCCAAGCTCTCGTTATAATGCTACCACCTTCAAGATGTGGGGGGAGTACTTGTCGCAGAAAGAAATGCAAAGAAATGGTACTTTGGACACAGAGGCACAAACGGAGCATGTAAATGGATGGGCACTCGACAAGTTCAAATTCTTACCGATGATGGAAAGAGCTTGGGCCATGAGACCTAATAGAGACTTCTATGTCTTTTACGAAACAGATACGTAAGTGTGCTTTTTAGATTTTACCCGTTACAGTATTAATGTAAATCCTAGCTATATCTTTTGGGATAACCTATTCCGTTTCCTTCAAATGTATAATCCAGATGCAAACGTATACATTGGCTCACCATCTCCCGGTCGCCGTGATCCGAAACGAAGAGATCAGGGGACTTTATTTGCCAACGGAGGTCCTGGATACATAATTAGTCGGGGTGCTATGAAAACCCTATTACAGCGCACGACTGGTCTATTTGGAGAGTATACAGACGAGCCGCTCTCGACGAAATTCAGTTATCTAAATCATGATGATGAGTGCTGTGGTGACAGCGTCCTGGGATGGGTGATGTGGGAGCAGGGCATTCCTATGCATGGTCACTTCCCGATGTTCAGTCCTTATGCCCTTCATGAGATTCCTTTTAATGATCAGCATTGGTGCCAGCCACTGATAACGCTACATAAGACATCTCCGAAGGACATGGTTGATTTGTTCAGCTGGGAGTTTAACCAACGGAAATCTGATGTAAGTCATATTCCTTAGTTCTTCATGCCTGGCGCACACGAAGAAATACATGTTGTTGTGGAACTAATAGGCGTATAGCGACCATTGTTATATTCTGATATATGGCAATTTCATAAACCAGGCACAAGTCCGGTGCGTGAGGCCTGGGATGGTGGTCGTTTCAATGCGTATGATCCGCCTGGTGCAATTGCCGATTCTTCTGAACAATGCAGCCAAGCGTGTGATGTCGACGATAATTGTTTCCAATGGAAGTGGGCAGGGGCAGATGATAAAAAATGTACCCTTCTAGGATCAATACAATATGGAAAAGAAAGAAAAGTGGAAACAGAATTAAAAGACAGGAATGCAGGGATTAGTAATAGAGCAGGATGGAATAAAGATCGTATAAGAAAATGGCAAGAGAGTAGAGAGTGTAGTAAAATTGCTTGGGTAGGGGCAAATATAAATAGAAAATTATAATTTAGATATATAATAGAATATAATAAAATATAAATATAAATATAAGTATCTAAAATATTATTTAAAATATTATAATAATATTAAAATAAATTATATTTAATTTAATATTTAAAATATTTATTTATAATATTAATAGTATTATTTTTAAAATTATATTATAAATATATATTAAATAAATATATATATAATTATAATATTTATATAATTATAGTTAATAGTAATATAATAATACAATTAATATTAATATAATTTTTTTAAAAAAAATTAATAATAATAATATATAAAATATATATATATATAAATATTAAATATTAAATATTTATAATAAATATATATATATATATATATATTAATTTAAATATATTAATTTTTAATATAATTTAAATATTTAAATATATTAAATATTATATAATATATAATATTAATATTTATTTATATTTTAAATTTTAATTATATTTAAATATATATATTATTATATTTTTATAAAAATTAATAATTAAATAAAGCTTAAAAATATATAAATTTATATTTAAAATTTATTTTATTTAAAATAAAATTATAAATTATTTTTTATAATATATTAATTTTTTAATTTTTTAATTTTTTAATTTTTTAATTTTTTAATTTTTTAATTTTTTAATTTTTTAATTTTTTAATTTTTTAAT
>JAJKFY010000083.1:0-25156 GCA_021066465.1 Trichoderma asperelloides | reverse complement strand
ACAAGATGACCTTGATCGAACAGGATGACCTTGATCGAACAGGATGACCTTGATCGAACAAGATGACCTTGATCGAACAGGATGACCTTGATCGAACAGGATGACCTTGATCGAACAAGATGACTTTGATCGAATAAGATGACCTTGATCGAACAAGATGACCTTGATCGAACAGGATGACCTTGATCGAACAAGATGACCTTGATCGAACAAGATGACTTTGATCGAACAAGATGACCTTGATCGAACAGGATGACTTTGATCGAACAAGATGACTTTGATCGAACAGGATGACCTTGATCGAACAGGATGACTTTGATCGAACAAGATGACCTTGATCGAACAGGATGACCTTGATCGAACAGGATGACCTTGATCGAATAAGATGACCTTGATCGAACAGGATGACCTTGATCGAATTGATCGAACAGAATAACCTTCGATTCGATCAAGGTCATCCTGTTCGATCAAGGTCATCCCGTTCAATCAAGGTCATCCCGTTCAATCAAGGTCATCCTATTTAATCAAGGTCATCCTATTCGATCAAGGTCATCTTGTTCGATCAAGGTCATCTTATTCGATCAAAGTCATCTTGTTCGATCAAGGTCATCCTGTTCGATCAAGGTCATCCTGTTCGATCAAGGTCATCTTGTTCGATCAAGGTCATCCTGTTCGATCAAGGTCATCCTGTTCGATCAAGGTCATCTTGTTCGATCAAAGTCATCTTGTTCGATCAAAGTCATCCTGTTCGATCAAGGTCATCTTATTCGATCAAGGTCATCTTGTTCGATCAAGGTCATCTTATTCGATCAAGGTCATCTTGTTCGATCAAGGTCATCTTATTCGATCAAAGTCATCTTGTTCGATCAAAGTCATCCTGTTCGATCAAGGTCATCTTATTCGATCAAGGTCATCTTGTTCGATCAAAGTCATCTTGTTCGATCAAAGTCATCCTGTTCGATCAAGGTCATCTTGTTCGATTAAAGTCATCTTGTTCGATCAAAGTCATCCTGTTCGATTAAGGTCATCTTATTCGATCAAGGTCATCCCGTTCAATCAAGGTCATCCTATTTAATCAAGGTCATCCTATTTAATTAAGGTCATCTTATTTAATTAAGGTCATCTACCTTATAAATAGTGCTATTACCTAAAAATTAAAGCATATTTCAGCTTTGCGAAGGCCCTATAAGACGCTGTAATTAGGAAAATACAGTACTTATACTGTGCATATACTGTATATTTTTAGTTTTTAGTTTCTTGTTTTTTTGGAAAATTGGAGTTTTTGCACTCTTGCATACTTTGCCTAAGGTGCCACCGTAGTACTACGCTAATTGGACGAGAATACAGCCTCTGCATCTGTCTTTGGCGAGATTGCAACATCCTTTTTGTCTTCCACCCCAAAGTTATTGTTCAATTCCTCCCGTAGTTTAATCTCCTTCGCTACGAAAGTAACCAAGAATCCCAATGCAGCAAATGCAGTCCCTACCAGCCAAACCGTCCGCATCGATCCGGTAAAGACTTCGACTACTTCTGCGCGAAGTGCTGGATCCTCAATACTAGATAGAAAGGCACCTGTGGCATGTTGATACGCACTGCCACCCGACAGATTACTAGCGATTTCAGCATTGCTAATGCGGCTTGCGAGACGGCGGCACTCATTGTTAAACACAGCACTCGGGATAGTAACGCCCCAGATGCAGCCGAAATAGCGAGAAAAGCTCCAAATACCGGTAGCTGTGGCGACATAGCTTTCATCCAGAGGCGCCTGGACTGCGGGCAGGAGCACACCGCCAAGCGCACCACTGCCGAGGGCATTTAGAAGCTGTATGCAAACCCACGCAGCGTTGCTTGAGTTGGCATCAAGTATGCTGAGCAGGCCAAAGGAGGCAGTGGTAGTAGCGAACCCGGCCAAGTGGATAGGCTTGTAACGGCCAAACTTGGAGAGCAGGACGCCTCCCAGAACTGCGAAGACAAGCCCACCAGCCACATTTGGCAACGTATTTATGCCGGAGTGTAAAGGTGAAAAGCCCTTAACGGCTTGGAAATATATGGGCAGGAAGTAGTATACCCAGTACGCAACGATCGCATGGATGAAAGTCAAGATGAGAGCAGCTGCTGAGGTGCGGTTTGACACTATCTCCCTCGGGAAGGAGGGCTCAGGGCAGAGCCGCGGGGTCCATTCGAAAGCGGCGAAGAGCAACACGCCCACAAGACCCAGGGCTAGGGGCACAATAATGTGGTAAGTACTCCAACTATAGATGGTACCGCCCCAAGTGAGCGCAATCAGGGCAGAGACAATTGCGGCCACGAAGATGGCATTACCAGAGATATCGATGCGCCTAAAGCGTGCCGACCAGCTCAAGTCGCGCTCATATTTGACACGGAGGAAAACAAACAGGATACCGAAAGAGACTAGATAATGGTCAGTTTGGAGAATTTGGCCGGAACTAGGTTACAGGAGAAGGGAAACAGAGAAGAGGTCTGGTCTTACAAGCGCCAATGGGTACGTTGATATAGAAACACCACCGCTAGGAAGCATGATCGGTGATCAGTCCACCCAGAAACGGACCCACGGTAGCTCCCACAATAGCACCTATCCCCACGATGGCCATGTATTGACCACGCTCCCGGAGTGGGACAATGTCGGTCACGATGGTCTCCATCAAAAGGTTGATGCCTCCACCGCCGATTCCCTGGATAGTCCGGGCAGTTATCAGCATCTCCATCGAAGAGGCACCGCCGCTGAGGCCGCCTCCGAGCGTGAAGAGGGCAACGGCTCCCAGTAGGAGATTGCGGCGACCGAAAATGTTACTTGCTTGCCCAGCGAGAGGAAGTATCGCTACCTGCGCCAGGAGATAGGCGTTGGGGACCCAAATGTAGGAATCACCACCGCCCAGAGCGTTTGTGATGGTGGGTAGCGCGCTCGTTATGATAGTACCCTCAATTGCAGACACCAGACCCGTAATACTCAACGCCAAAATGATAGTCCAGAATCTCCATGTTCGGAAGCTCACTGACCGAAGCTCCTCGTCTTGAACTGGATTGGTCGTCGGGACGACTTTGGGCTGTTCCCCGGCTAACTCATGGCTAGAGGTGGGTTGGAGTCGGTCTGGAGCCCGCAAATTACCCAACTCGCAGGTTTCATCCATGATTAGTCTGGCTTGATGGAAGCGTATACAAATATTGAGGAATCTAGAAATAGCCAGAGCGAAGATTGCTTGCTGGATATATACAATTCATATATCCTTTAGCGCTAGTGCATTTATGGTGAACGATTCAAATGCGTCGCGACTAAAAGAGCAAGTCGGCGTCGCCTCATTGAGTATTATTCCACAGCTATATCAAGGTGCAGCAGCCGAAACCAAAACGCATGTTATCCAATGAAATAACTCGTTTATTGGGGCATGCCGTTTGATTATTTAGCGGAAATGCAATTCAATTCGTCTACCATATCACTGGTGGACCCGGTGAGTGACTCAATCCGGTGTGTGACTTTGTATCCTCGCTAGATCCTAAAGTATGCAGGGTTTCGGAGTAGTCTCATTGTGTTTTCTACATGGCAGGGATGTTGCTCTTGAAATTAAGCAGTGATTCATTGGAACACCGCTGATGCGTTTATCTTGTACGGTGACATGTAACTAATTTCTACCCTACTATTAAAACATTCAATATAAATGGCGTTGCTGGTCTCTTCTATCACTCTCTCGTCAATATCCCCATCTGAATAACCTATAGTAAAAGTCTCGTGACTTGCATATGCATTTATTGGTTTTACATATTATTGCTCCTTGTTATGGGCTTTCTCGCGTGGTGTGTTTAGAATGGATGAATTGCCATGTACTGCCGAAGAAATTCTCGCCACTGGCATTGTTGACCCGGAATTCGAAGCCGCTTGGAAAGCTGGCTCACCACCAGGGCACATTCCCAGCGACATTCCAACATTACAAAAAACCGTCCAGGCAACCCTGCCCAATACTCAGAAATTGCTTGCAGCCAGCCGACCGACAACTATTATTGAGAAAGAATATGATATTCCAGTAGACTACACATTTTCATCTCGAACAATCATCTGCCAGCCCGCTATATTTAGTACCGTTCCATTTCCTATTGTGATTATTATTCACGGCGGCGGCCATTGCGTTGGATACCCGGAGATGGAGTTGGCTACCGCGCGGGAACTGGTATTGGCATTTAATGCCACTTGCATTTTACCATCCTACCGCCTTGCGCCGGAGTACTCTTTCCCTACCGACATTAACGATATATTCGTGGTAGTGCAGTATATTGCGTGCAAGGCAGCTGAGAATAATAAAGGCATTCTGCCTGCGAATGTCGACCCGAAGAAGGGTTTCATCATTGGGGGCCTCTCAGCCGGGGCAGCCATTAGTAGTCAGGTGGCGCATCTTGCTCAAGATCTAGAGCCTCCATTGACTGGGCAGTTCTTAGCATGCGGGATATATATTGACCCTAATAACGTCCCCGATTGTTACAACGATTTTTATCTCTCCCTAGAACAAAGAAAGGCTGCCCCAATCCTCGACGCAATGTCTTTGAAACAATACATGAGCACATATAATGGAACCTCAGGCTAAAAACTAGTAACAATTATACCAGCGTTGTTGAAAACATAAACGGCTTTGATGCTGCGTTCTTGGTGTCTATATCACCCTGCCGTAACGAGATAGAACCATGTATATTTAAGTTAAATAGGGTTTGTTTTGTTTATGCTTATTATAAAAGCTTTGGCGCGCATTGGGAGACGTCATAGTTGCATTTTAAGTATAATATCAATCATATCGCCATGGTTGCCAAGGGTAATTTTTGCTATCTTATGCCTCTTAGCATAATAGTAGTAGTTTCATATTACTGCCTGGTTTTACCCTTCTCCTTCAAGCCTATACTTTTGGAGTATCAAGAGTCGCAATTTTGTGGCCTGTAATTCCACCTGAAGCTGGGTCCGCCAGTCCTTCATCTGTGACAACTTAAATTATCTGCCTATAGTGTCAAGTTCTCCCGAAATTGACATTGGTTACACCCGCAATGGCAGGATCTGACAGCCCATTAGATAGAAGTATACTATTATACATATACTTGAATATTATTGCGCTTATCCTATATAACATGCTATATTATAGCAGGTGCTGTATTTTAATAATAACATCGCTGTAATGTAGCATGTAGGCGCTTAATTAATGCAAGCGCTTTATACTATAGCAGGTATATAGCTTCTTATAGCAGGCATGCCCTGTACTATAGCAACCAAGTAAGCGCTTTGTATTATGGATAGTAAGTAAGCACTATGATGTAGCAGTCGAAGTCTATAATCGTCCCAGTGTTCTGCTCTTCCATTTTTTTGCTCTTCTTTGATCCAACCACAGGCAGCTTCCGCACCGTCAACTTCGAACCTTTTGTCCTTTGAAATAAGTTCGCCTGTCACGTCCCAGCCAAGGTCATGGAGAATAGCGCTCAGAGCATGTACCTCTAGATCAATTTCCAAGACAGCGCCCACCTCCTGAAGCTTCTTGTAAACAACAACGCCAAATATCCAGGAGCGCATTACATGATTAAACCCCATCTCATTGAGATGAGCTCGAGCATACTTTTGAGCAGCTCGAAACACAGGAGTGTCAACTACGGTGACTCCCGCGATGGTTGTCTCAGGAATAAGAGTATCCATAATGGAAAAAAAATGTTTAATGAATAAAGAGTAGTAAATAACTCTACATAGCGCTGTTGAATTGGATTGTGCTTAGACAAAAGGTCAAGGAATATCTACACAATACCTACGAGCTTTTATAGCCTGCCAGGCGGCGATTCGAGGTACAGGTCGTTGCTACCTATACTAAGAGGTAACTATTTGACACTTCACAACGTAACATTATCGTATTATTATGACTCAGTGCTCCGATACAAGTAGATTATTAATTTCTTAGCATACAAATTAAAGTTCATTCGAAAATCTCGTTATTCCATTTTATTTACAAGGGAAAAAGTAGTCATATGCTTTCCCCACCTGCGCTTGTAGTTGCAATAACTATTTTATCTTAGCATAACTTTGGGGAAGTGCATTAGTCGCCTGTTTGGCTTAGTCTCCGCAATGGCTCGGAAACAATTATATCATCACGCCTAGCAGCAATTATGTTTTGTATAATTGCTGCTAATTAAGTGTAGTAAATACAGGGAAGTTTATCTAGCATTCAAGCAGGCGCATTTTATGATTTCGTTATTAAAAATAAGAAGAACATAGGCTACCGATACTACAACACCTATCCCTAACCATGAACTACTCTGATACTCTTGCTTTAGCTGAAAAAGAAGGAGATGCCAAGTTAGAATCTCCCAACGATCCATCCTTCCATGAATTTGAGTAGTAGATGCTATTAGTGAATATTAATTACAAACACTATCCGCGCAGGGGCCACGTACGTGGCGCATTCATCTACTGCGCCGTTGATGGAGGCCTCACACGTTTCATCTTTGCTGCTGTTTCGTTAGGGAAAGTCAAGTACGTAGACTGGAGAGTAGCGTCACGGGAGGACGTAACCTTGGAACAAATGTCAATAATTACAACCTCTCGGTTTTGTTTAACAAGCTCTATTATGATTAACAAGCTTTTGCCCTCGTTGATTGTTGAGCACAGATCTAGAGGAATTGGAATTGGAATTGGGGAATAGAAGCTCACAGTTAACGAGTATACCAGAAAACCCAACAGCAAGAAGAAAGTGAATTGCTTAAGTTCATATATTGTCACTCTTAATTATAAATTATATATACGACCCTAATGTTTTTAATCACTAATCAAATTCCCCCTTAAGTAGCTCTGACATTTTGCTCATAAATTAGCTATTACAAAGACGATGATAGAATCGCATAACTAAGAGTAGCGACTCAAATAAATTGGTTGGGTTTGTTAACTGATTTGCAAAATCAGCTGTGTATTCACGATAGGAAACAATTGAGTGCAGAGGATCTCTCGGAAGTGCAGACCACACTCTTGCAGAGGTGGCATCCCATAGCCATGTATGCCGATCAAATGGTAGGGTTTCAACAAACATTGAATGCGGATGGAAGCCAAATTTTGCGATCTGGTAGACGCCTCGAACCAGATATGAAATTATAATGCTCCGGCGAACGCTTTCTGCAAAAGCCCAAGCTTCCCATGCGCTTAGGTTCAGAGATATTTCGCTTGGAGCTTCCTCCCATAAACGACGTGTCCACTGGTTGAGAGTGGCAATATATGTTTCTGCAAATCTCCTCTGTTGAGGGTCCTTGTGAAAAAGACAAAAAAGTAGATAGAGTATTAACGCTTGGAGCGAAGCTAATAAGTCACTAAACGAGTGCGATGACTGAAACTCCTTGATCAATTCGTCAAGTTTTTGATGTAGAGCTCCAAAGCAAAAATCTTCATCATTGTGTATTGACAAAGAATATGCTCGACAAATGGCATATGTATCTTTGATCTGCTTCGGTAGCCACCGGCTATACAAGGTGGAATGAATGAATGGAGTTCTTTCTTCCCGAGAGAATGTAATTGGGAAAGCCTTCAGATGAGCCGCAAGATAATAGACAGTCGCGAGGTCTTGTCTCCACTCCATAACAGGTAAACTCGGTTCACATGCTGCCAAGCTTGCGCCTGTAGTTTTCGAATAACACCACTTTCGAACAAGATGTAAAGGGGCGTTTAGATGAGTGAAATGGGAAAATCCATATCGCGAGATGTTATTTTTTGACGAGATTTTACCAGTTGATTGTCTTCTAGAATTTCTGGTATCTTAGGGTTGCTGTCTGAAAGAGGTTGCTTATCGTCCACGTTGGAGACTAGAGACTTATTGGTGTAAAAGCATTCTACCCCCTTGATGCGGCATCGTTCACACTTTGGAAGTCTAGGTTTGCAGCGCCGCTTAGCCTTGATGCAGGCATGGCAAGACCTAGAGAGAGAAATGCTGTTCACTTTTTCCATATGAATTATGCGCATGGACCGACGGAACTCAGTAACTTCGTTGAACTTTGATGGATGAAACTACGTGAAGAAAGATGAGGCCGAATCGAAGTCGAAGAGGGCAAACCCGCCCTTTTGCGGGAGCTTTCCCTTGAGCAGTTTAGTCTCCACCAAGCAACTCCTTTGATGGGGGGCTTTCCTTTGATTAGTTTAGTCTCCACCAATATTGGAGCTAATAATTCGCACCATGTAGATAGGTCGGGCATGATGCCATCATCGTCTCCTGTCACTTCCAACACATTGACAGCAAGGCCCTCCAGGACAAGATTTTACGTTAAAACTATTATACTTATGGCACTCTATTAGGTAAGATAGAAATCTAATCCCAGTAGAACCCGGTGGGTAAGTCATCGAACTGCATTCCAATGTAAACATTTTGACTCACGCGGATATTTAAAGAGGTTCCAGCTTCTGCTCCGTATACCAGCTGGGTATCTGAGAATTTCCTACCCACATATGCATGCTTTCTCCAGCACTCTTTTTTCTCTTTCATTCCTTTCGCGCTTCATACAAGTGCTCGCTTCCATTCATTTGATTGTATATCAAATAAAGAGCACAAACCATTTGATGATGGCATACGACTCCTCGGAGCTTGTTTCTGCAGAGTTTCCTTTCGAGAAGCGAAAGGTACAGATTGTTGGCGCTCATATGGCGTATGTCGATACCGGTACATCTGAAGGATTAGCCACCGTTTTCTTGCATGGCAATCCAACGTCGTTTTATGTATGGCGTAACATTATCCCGCGCATCTCTAGAGAGAGTCGTTGTTAGCGCCAGATCTTATAGGGTTTGGAGATTCGGATAAGGTCTTGGGACCTGAATATAGAGTCGCAGATCATCCGTCGTATTTGGACGCTTTTTTCGATGCAGTTCCACCGACCGAAAAGGTCACACTTGTCATCAACGACTGGGGCTCAGCCCTTAGCCTTGATTGGGCGCGCCGCCACGAAGAGCGTATCGTCGGCATTGCATTTTTTGAGTTTGTGTGCTCCCTGCACCAAGCTGGGATGTATTTCCACCGGCTGTCGCATACTATTTTCGACCGTTTCGAGATCCCAAACTTGGACGGGAGCTGCTCATCAACCAGAATGCTTTTATTGAAAAGGTCTTGCCAGTGAATGTTTGCGGCACCTCTCTGAAGAGGAAATGGATCATCATCGCCGGCCGTACTTTGAATTGGAATCGCGCGAGCCCCTTTGGCGATTTCCCAATGAGATTCCAATCGAAGGGCACCCTGCAGATGTTTGGGAAAAAGTGAATAGGTATATAGATTGGTTATTGCATACAAAGGTCCCGAAGTTGTTCTTTTGGGTAGAGCCAGGTGTGGTTATTACAAAAGAACCGGTGAAAGGCTTGGTTGAGAAGCTACAAAACACCAAAATTGTGTTTCTTGGTCCTGGTCTTCATTACTTCCAAGAGGATTATCCTCACACTATTGGCCGAGAAATCGCTCAGTTGTTACAATTACGTAGAAAATTTGTAAAAAGGCATGTAATGGCATAGCTATAAAGTATTGGAACTAAATATATCGTACCATTTTGAAGCGACTGCCCATGGAAGAGCCCCATGGGCAAATCAATCGTTGATTCTCAAAATTAAGTACTCGGATGTACCAGGTGTTGATGTGTCTAGAACTACTTGCTACATCCTTTATTAAGGTAAAAAGATGTACGAACGATAGGAATTGGAGGCCTTCACTATCGTCCAACAATTTTATGTTTCTGTGAGAAGGCCGATGAGATATTATTGGGCAAGGTAACAAAATCCAATGGATGGGCTATCAAACATGTAGACAGCACGAACTGTAGTTTATATATGGTAGAAGACGATACTTGTGTCTAAATTCTATTTTAAAGAGTCTGAATGAAGCGATTTAAAGCATAGGCTACCTCCTTGGGCTTCTCAAGTGGTATTAAATGTCCCGAGCCATTCACTACAACAAGGCTTGCCTTTCCATTTTGCATGGCATTAATCTTATCCCGAATATCTGTCTTCATCCTCTCTACTGGCTCAAGTATGTCATTTTTACCTGCAAGCACGACAACCGGAATATCGATACGTTCGAATAGATTTGTTATGTCGTCCTCCATGCCATACGCCGGCCATGCATATTTGGCCCACTTGTTACCACGTACCATATCTTCGGCGACCGTCTTCACGACCTCATTTGTGAGGTTTCCTGGCGCCGAGAGAACAGTGTGAATGGTGTTTTTGGCATTCTCCATGTTATCAAAGGCGTGTATCTGGGCGTCTCTCATGCTAGGATCAGGCAAATAAACAGGCCCTGGGGGAGCAGGTCCAACTAAAACCAGTCCTTTCAATACACCCTCGGGAAGAAGATGCCTCCCAGCAATTGCCATTGATATCTTACCACCCATTGAGTGGCCGACAAGCACGACAGATTTCAGCTCCATTTGCTTAATGACCGATTCCACATCGAACGCAAAATCCGTTACCTTATAAGCAGCAGCTACATTAGGACCAGTGGACGCACCCCATCCCCGAAGACTAATTCCAATAGTCGGGTAAAATGGTGATAGGATCTCAATGACTGACTCAAAAGTCTTAGAGGAGCCACCCCAAAAGTGAAGAAATATGAGCGACGGGATGATCTGATTGCTGTTGTGCGTCGGACATGTCAGCGAAAGCTCAATTATAACGTCTTCGCCGACTTTTATGAACTTAGAAGAAGTTATCGGTGCCATTTCAATGGGTGAAAGATAAACGAATTTCTGGAAAGAATGATAGAGGAAAAAGCTGGTGGTGTATGCATTGCCTCAGATCTCATCGCAGTCTATTCTCAAGTGAATTGGGCTGCTTTTATAATCTTGATTGAATACAATATGGTTCAGCTTATGATATACCGATAAGCTAAAATGCCGACTCAGAGAGGCTTGATTAACTGCGTAAGACATGGAAAGTCGTGCATAATTGGCTTCTAAGGCATTTTAAGGATCAGTGAAGGCTTTGCTTTAAATAGTTTAGTCTCCACTGCAGGCTAAATGTAGCATATGTCCGCAGGGACTAAGTCAGATCACATACTAAGTGGCCACCCCTACTAAGTGGCCACCTCTATATAAATTTACATAGGGTGCTACAGTATTAATAATAATAAAATTACTAATAAAAATATTAAATATTTATTTATATTAAATATTTATTATATATATTATATTATAAAAATATTATAACTTTTTTATAATTATTAATATTATAAAAATTATTTAAAGTTTTATTACTGTTAAACTTTATATAAAAATTATATATATATATTATTAAATTTACTATTTTATTTTATAATTTATATATTATATTTTTTAAAAAAATATTTTTTATAAATTTTAATATATTTAATAATTTTTAATAATTTATTTTATAAAATTACTTTTTTTAAGTTTATAGCTATTTTTTATAATTAATTATATAATTTTAAAAACTATAAGTTTTAGTGTAAATAGGTGGCCACTTAGTAGGGGTGGCCACTTAGTATATGGTCCGACTTATTACATATTTCCCACTCCTAAGTAAATTGCACTTGCTCGCTAGACCTGATGGCAAATAGCACGTCCACAGTGAACTAGGCGGCGTCGCAATACTTAGACTGAATCCGATGTGCATGGCGAAAATGACCAAATAGCAATACAAGCTTGGTTCCAAATCCGTCTAAATTTGATGGTATGATATCAATGATATTAAGAAGGCGTTGCGTGGCTGTGCAGAGCAATCGCCACTAAGCTACTCGTTTGCAACTCGACATACAACCTAACAACTTGAAGAACGTATCCCGACTGTTGTTCTTAGGTAGTTATAGAGTAAGGGAAAGAAAGGTATCAAGGTACGGTACCTCTAAATGGGCTGGTAAGCTAAGTTGATCGGCACCAACGACAAACAAACGCTAAAATGACCAGGGTACAAATCCCAAAAATGGTTAGAGTGAAATTACAACTCTAGCAGGCGCTAATAATAACTTGAATAACTTGCGCAAGCGAACAATTAAATACTGGCAGGAAGTGCTAGTCCAAGGGATGAAGAAGCACCCTGGAAAAGATAATCTCCAACCTGGTGAAAGATTACCAATACAAGAAATATTATAAATGTGGAAGATAAAAATAGTTTTAAATGATTACAGATCTACATTATTGTATATCATTAAGCGACACTTTTACCAATACCCAACCCTTATAAGTAACGGTCAACGACCTGTTATACTCCTGTGCATTTAATCAAGCATATTAAAAATAAACGCAGCTCATTTTATCTTTACTAACTTCAGTTGGGGTTGGTCGGTATACTGGGCAAAGGCTTCTTGAAACCCCTCAAATTGTATCGCATTTCTTCAAGGGAAGAAACTGGTCATATTTTCAGTATATACCTTTGCATTTCCAGCAAAGCGTTTTAATAAGAAGCGCCACAGATTGTGTCCTGGCTCGCGTTAGATGGTTACTTACCCCCGATGACAGAAAATGGGAGTTCCTTGCTCTCTCATGCTATTCAAGAGCGCTCTCAAAGTTACAAGATGTGATTCATTCTACTTCTCAGGACATTATAGCTGAGATCCTCTGCGCTACGCTAATGCTAGGTCTATATGAAGTAAGTATTGATCTAACAGACCTCATGGAAGACATTGGTTAATTGTTTCTTTTTAATATATTCAGCTCCTCAACTCTAGTCGAGAGGACGCGTGGATAAAGCACACCGCAGGAGCAACTTATATAATAAAATTACGGGGTCCACAGAGCTATACATCTGAGTTCGAGAAATGTCTCTCCATGGGCCATATTGGGCCAATGGTGAGTTTTATGCTTTTCATCATGTCAAAATTTACATAAAAAAACAGAGCTTAACATCTTTGTAGGCCACAGAAGCAATACTTAATAATGAAACCTGTTTCCTTGATCATCCAGCATGGAAAGCGACCCTGCTATCAATTATCACTGACGATCCTCTTGTGCCGGAAAGAAGTACTATGGTTATCTCCATAGTGTTGATCTTTGTCAACATACCCAATCTATTCAAAAGGTTCACTGATGTTGTTTGTCTTAAACCAGATGAGCCACTTCAAATAATTAAAAAGCTCATATCTCGAGCCCAGAAACTTCGAGTCTCTCCAAGATTGGTATCGCAATTATATCCAACACAGTGAGACCTCAATCAATAATTTAGCTGCTGGAAATATTTATTGTGATGCGCTTATTATATATTATATTTGCATGATATATAGTGGCCGTCTCAATGCATGCATCCATCTACGGGACACACCAGGTACATACAAATTGGAAGAGGAATGCCAGCGGTTTGCGAGAATTATTGTATTACTGCACCAAAGCGGAGAATCGTCCTCTAACCACCAAAGATCATTACTACTAGCTCAGAAACTACCTATTGCTGAAGGAACTATTCAATCTGGGGATGCTTGGAAAACACAGCTAAGTCTTGGTTACAATCACAATCACATCTTCAAAATGCCTAGGGAGACATTTGGCATCTGGTGCAAACTCTTTGGACGAAGAACTTGGTAGTAGTAATAGCTTGTTTTTTTAATAAATTTCGCATATGTTCCATTTTTTTTTCGGTACCACACGGTAATATTCCTGGGCAGGCTCTTGATGCTGTGGCACTATGGCTTCTATCAATATGAGAGCACTTGCAATAGCTGCGCATGAAGAATCACGGCTAAATCAAGTATTATTAATAAATAATGCTGATTACGGGATAAAATTCAGCATATTCTGCAAACAACCGTGTTGCATCACTTTTCAATATTTATCCTTTTCCCTACTCAACATTCACCTGGCCCTTCATTAACAGCCTCGCTGTGCTGCATAAGGATGCAGTCAAGACGTCTTCCCCCAATATATCCACACCAACGTCGATTACCCCACTAGGATGCTGTATTGTCACTGTATTATCTTGAGGTAAATTCCTCGCTAGCCTGGAGGCTAATGTCCCTTCCATTTGGCAAGCGACACCTAGATTTAGCGCCAGAGTAAGAGGGATTGCCTTGTGAACTTGCCCCATCGACAGGACCAAGCATTCAATATTGGCCCCTGTAGACACCTCTTTATCAATGGGCATAAACAATATCACGACCTTTGGCACGCTCGACGTATTTGGATCCATACCCATCAGTTCTGCAGCTTCCCGGCGAATAGCTTCCAATAAAGCCAAGGTTTCCTTTTGATGGTCTAGTTCAGCAGGCGCAATATCCGGCCGGATTTCAAGATCGCTGCCGTCAACATATACACCTGGATTAGCGACGTCCAGCAGCGAGGCATTTACCTTCCTTCCCTTCTTGTCCGTGACATTCATGGATGTTATGCCCAGACCAGTGGGCAGCACTTTCCCAGTCTGTGTTCCACCAGGCGACTGGAAAGACAGCGAGATCCTTGATGCTGTGCCCGGAACACCTTCCATTCGGTAAGTTCCATTGGGGACAAATTTTGAATCATCCCTGTTTATAGGAAATGAAGAAATGACAATCTTTTTGGTGTTGGTATTGTAGATGCGTACACTTGCGTAGTTCGCCGCAGAGGCCAAACTGCCATTGGAGGAGCTGAGAAGCCCTTCGTCCAGGGCGAATGGTCCAATGGCAGCGATCATAATACCACAATTACTGGCGAAATCAAGTGACCCATCATCAATGACAACTTGAACGAACTCGAAATCCACATCGGCATCATCTCGTGTAGACGGTGAGACAACGCACACTTTGGAGAGAGACGAGACGCCGCCTCCCATGCCGTTCAATTGCCTGCCGTACGGATCAGGAGAGCCCATGGCCGCTGCAAATAGAGGCTGCCATTTTGTTCGGTCTGTGGGAAGATCGGATTTGTGAAAAATGAGAGCATTGCAAACGCCGCCGCGCCAGAACGAGGAGCGTATGGTTGACATGCCGATGCACATCAAACACACGTGCAAAGCAACGTGACACAAACACATTCTTTATTGAAAGAATACTACTACTTTTAATATTCTTATAGGCGTCCGAAACGTAGCGTTGCATCATGGCCCGCCCGCCGACTCAGCTTATTATCTCCGCTCATGACATCTCCACGCTGCTAAGCAAGTTATGGGCAATGTGCATTTGCGTCAAAGCCTCCACCTCATGTCCGGCTACAAGCTTGACGTAACTCATTTCCGAGAATTATTCTTGGAGTCTTGGACATTTCATGGATCTAAGGCCTCCGAGCCACTGAAGCACTTTGAAAGTGATGGGTGGCGGACGCCGCTCCGAATCCGATAGCACATCACTCGGCACCGTGTCCGCTGCTTTTAATTCACTGTTTTATTTAATTGATTCGGAGCCAATGCCGCCCTGGGCCAATATCTAGCGCCATCTTCAATTCCACCAATCTTGGTCCCATTATCCAGTCAACTCTAGGTTGTGCGTATTGATAGCGGTTCGCACTCCAGACAAAGATAGACGCGCTTGAGATCGGGAGAATGGCAGGATTCCCCATGGAGTTCACGGATGCGCCGGAAACCTGACTACCTTGCTGTAGTCAACATATGCGGCCACAGTGAGGATGCAGTGTGAGGAGCAGACAATGTGAATTTGGGTATAAAACAAACTTGTTCATCAGCACATTCTTTCGATCAACTTTTAAGAAATTTCTAATCATATTCTAGATATATAGCTACTCGCGCTTTAAGGATCTCATTCGATAGATACCTATAATTACAGTGTTATGGCTTCGAAACACACAGAACCATCCAGAGATTCTATGCCGACTATGGATATACTGGAAAAGAATGACTTGTGCGACAAGGAACGTCCATCCATTGAACAGTTGGAAACTTATCATCCATCGTTCACACCTCATGAGCAGAAACGAATATTGAGAAAGGTTGACTGGCGCCTCGTTCCGCTTCTGTCTTTTCTATACCTTGTGTCTTTTATTGACCGAGGTAACTGTAAGTCTAATACAATATTACAGGCCATGTTCTTACATCTTTTTTTGCTGACGGAAGAAAGTGGGTAATGCCAAAGTTGCTGGCCTAGGGAATGATCTCCATCTGCCGGGAACGCAGTATAACATCGCCGTGACATTGTTTGTTATTCCCTACTCGTTGCTAGAGGTTCCGAGCAATATCATTCTCAAGCTTACAAGGCCGTCGATTTGGATCTCTTTGATGATGTTTTCTTGGGGACTAGTCATGTATGCTGTAACCAATTCTCTATCTTTTGATAATGGCTAATATGTTACAACGGTAATAGCACTTTGACTGGAATCGTTCAAAACTTTTCTGGGCTTTTGGCTATCCGTATTTTCCTCGGAGTGGCAGAGGTAAGTTATGTTTGCGATGTTTTCCTATTGTGATAAATATCCATTAATGCATTCTTGGTACAGGCCGGCTTCTTCCCCGCAGGTAAGTTGAGTAAATCGGCTATCGAGCATCATCGTCGCTAATTCTATATAGCAACCTATCTCCTTACTGTCTGGTACACGCGTTATGAAGTCCAGTCTCGAATAGTGTTATTTTACGCAGCAGTGTCACTTGCTGGAGCATTTTCAGGCCTGCTTGCGTATGCCATTCAGATGATGGATGGAGTTGCAGGACTGCAAGGCTGGCGATGGTCAGTTCCAATGCCCTAAATGATTAGCCACTCTACTAAAATTTGACACGTAGGATTTTCATCTTGGAAGGTATATGCACAGGTTTCCTTTCTTTTTTTATCTGGTCTCTACTTCCCGATAGCCCTAGCACGGCACCTTTTCTCACTACTGAAGAGCGGGAGTTCATCATCCTGAGATTAGAACAGGACACGGGTTCTGGACGGGGTAAAGTCACAAACAATGACAAAGTAAACAAGCGACAAGTAATTGCAGGTCTTACAGACTGGAAAGTATGGGCAGCTGCGGTGAGTCCTATTTTTTACGCTAAGAGTCATATCTTCTCCAGACTAACTTTCTCAAAGTTCATGTACTGGGCCACTAGCATCTCATCCTACGGCTTCACATATACAGTTCCAACGGTAATTCTCGAACTTGGATACACTTCTGCAAATGCTGTAAGTTGGTTATACATAGGCACGTTGGTAAGTATAGTTGCTGACTTCTGGTATAGCAGCTTCTTACTATTCCGATTTATGTCGTTGCTATGGTATTCACCGTCGCAAATGCCATGGCTTCGGATCACTACCGGCAGAGAACTCCTTTCATACTTTTAGTAGTTGCGGTCGGAATAGTCGGGTTCACAGCTTTGTTAGCAGTTCCCCACCCGCAGCTCCCAGGGTTGACATATGGCACGCTATTTCTTGCAACATCAGGAATATACATGTCGCTGGTCCCGACTTTGTGCTTTGTCGGTAAGAGAACACTCCAAGCAGCAATTAAAAAAGAAGAGGTATTTGATATCATAACTAACGGCTTTTGGATAACAATTCAGCAAACAACCTTGCTCCTTCGTCTAAAAGAGCCGTTGGCATGGCTCATCTCATTTGCATGGGAAATCTCGGTGGTATTGCAGGCTCCAACATCTTTCTCTCACAAGAAGCACCTCACTATTGGACAGGCTACGAATTCATCTTGGGAATCTACTGTGTAGCGTTTGTTACATGTTTAATTCTTCGTTACACATTGGAAAGAATTAATGCAAAGCGCGATCAAATGACAGAAGAAGATATCAGGGAGAAGTATGGCAACGTTAATTTACTGGACCTTGGCGATCACAGCCCATACTTCAGGTATATTGTATAGTTACATGGTACTATGCCAGCGATAATAATATAGGAGCGTAGTATGCCCTGCCTGTATGTTAAATGTTGCCCAATATTTCATATCTGTGACCATATATTTTAGTCTTTATAGCATGGACATCTCTTTTGTGAATCATTGTCCACAGGCCAACCGTAATATGGTAGGCATTTATAATGCTAAACAGGATCAACTACCAATATTCCCACAGTCGGTGTAGATGAAATCGCCAAGACTGCCGATTACATGTCAACACCGACAAGACTTTGGGTTATTTAGTATTCAACCCGGGCGAGCCCAAAATTGTTCCATTCACCTCAATAATATCCATATATTCCACTACGGTTATGGATCGCGAATTACGCCACGCTTTGTACCGCATGATCAACGGTTTTGACACCGCAGGCTTACTTATTGAAGCTCTGATAAGTATGAATTCGTAGTTACAGATATGTCTCGCGCTATGGTATAATTCCATAATCCTTCAGGCCCTCCCACTGTTACTGTATTAAATAGCATAAAAAGCACTGCTTTTATATTACTATAATACTGCTATATTATAGCGCTAATACTGTTATAATACAGTAGTTAGCTTAGTATACTTTAAGCTATTAATTCCCTATATTATAAAACAGTGCTAAAATAAAGCGCTATATTTTAGTAGTATATGTAGTGTATATATTATACAGCGCTGTATCAAAAGCCTCTTGTAGGGTTAGCGCTTAGCCTACCCTGAAATATAATATTTAACTTAAAATACTAATAACTAAGCTAATAATAGTATTATATAAGTAAAAAATATTTTTTTAAAAAATATTACTTTAAAAAAAAACATTATAGTAACTTTGTTTTATAATTATATATTATTATTATATAAGTAATTAAGGTTTTAATTTAATATATATATTTATTATTGTATTATACTATATTTTAAAAGTTTAATAATTATTAAAACTATTTATTTTAAAAGAAAATAATATTTTTATATAATATTTTAATTAAGACTTTATAATAAAATATTTTTAAAAATTAATAAGTGTTTTTATAAGAATTATTTAGTTATAAAATATTAAATTATTTTTATATATTTTTACTTACTTTTTTTATATATAATTTCTATAATTTATATATATATATATATATTAAAGTATATTTTAATAAATACTTAATACATATTTAAAAAAACACTTATATAGTAATCATTAATTAAAAACATATATAACATTAAAATTCTAGTTTATTATTATAAGTGGGTCTATAGTTATTAATATTTAAAAAGGGTAAGTTTAGGTGGATTTTGGTGTATGCAATAAGCCCACGAGACTTTTGACACCCTACTGCAGTAATACTTATTAAGCCCTTAGATAGGGAAATGCCAGCTTAGATTATATAATTTTCAAAAAAAAAAACAAAATATTTCCCTAACGTCATGCCGCCCTAGTATAACATTCGTACCCAGTATCAATTGCTAATCAAAAATTTACAATTTATTGTATTGGTGTTATAATATTCTTAAAATAATAATAATATATATATATATATATCTATAATATTATTAATTAGCTGGTACCTTCTAGCTAGGCAAATTGAATTATACTTCAAATTTTCTTACTTTGTTTCTTACTTCTCTACCTCATAAGCATTGAGAGTAATATGCATTCTGGTACATGCATGTTGAACCAGAAGCGCATGCAGTTGGTCCGGTCCAACCTTGGCCTCCACACTGGCCATACTTACTGTCACAGGGTATTAGCATGCTGTTTTGCCTCCGATATTGTAAAAGATCTTACGTCTGAGTAGCACTCGCAGAGCTGGTTGTCTTTGAAGTTGTTGGCGGAATGGTGGTGCTTGGCTTTGTAGTGGTGGTAGGATTGGAGGTTGTTGGTCCCGAGATAGTGCTATGTGTGGTTGAAGTTGGTCTAATTGAGGTGCTTCCAGATACTGTGGGGCCGCCACATCCTACGCGGCTCGTCTCAATCGCGACGTCGTCGAACCAAACGGTATTGATGTCTCCGCTGTAGGCCTCCCAGCCAAAGTAGACACCAGTGATGTCAGGAGTATAAGATTCTCTCGTCCATCCAGCATCATTCGAATTGTTAGCATTCGGCCCCGCGGTCATACCCGAGATGAGGTTGCCGTTCAGCCAAGTCTGGATTGTGCCATCAGTGCCCAGATAGTACTCGAAGCACTGGAACGAGCCAGTAGGCAGATTGACCGAGGAAGCAATGCCTTGTGGAGATAGGTCAGGAAGGGTAGCATCGTCAGACTCGCGGTTATAGTCGAGAACTTCACTTTGACCACCGATGCGGAGGTCATCACCGCCTTGAGAGTTGTCTGGCATAACAATGAATGTGACGTGGTCGTTATTGAGAGCAGTCTCAAGCTGACTAAGAGCACCCACTCAGTATGCGTATGTTCAATTGCTTGGCGAGAGCACTTACAGCCAAACTCTTACATATACGCCACCCGTCGGCACTTTGGTAGTGCCAAAGAAGATGTGTCCGCAAAAGCCATTGGGACCACCAACAACTTTCATGGAGTTATTACCACTATGGGCTACTGTTGTATCGAGGCTGACGGTTCCGCCCTGGTTGCAACTTGGTGCATAGGTGGGCCATATAGTCTGGTCCCAACCTTCCTCAAAATTGTCCGAGATTTGTGCGATAGAGAGGGATGAGAGAGCCGCAAGGGCCAGTAGAGCAGTTTGGCGAACCATGTTTGCGCAAAACGACCAGCTATGGACTCAAGGTACTATAGATTTAACTATTATAAAGTAAATATCGCCTGGATTTCATGATATCGTGCCTAAAGAGGACCCATAGGGCAAGACCTAGATATATTGCAAGGCCCTTCCGCTCTGCGTAGCATTTTTTTGATTTGTTCCGGACTTGCTAAATTGCGATTTGATTAAAGTAGTACTCTATCCGCTTAATTCCCATTACATCCTAAGTCTAGTATTAAGCCGCAATGCCTATATAGAATCGAACTTACCCTATTGCATTTTTTGCGGCTAAATTAAATAAAATAAAACACTTTTGCCTAATTTCTTATTATTATAGAGTAATATCTTATTATGACTTGAATTTTATAAGCTGTAATGCTAGAAATGGTATTACAATGTATTCCCAGTGGATAACCCTTGACTTGAGGTTCTTTTGGCTAACATGAGGCGAAATGTAAGGAAGGTTGAGCAATTAATACTATTATATAGCCACTAGACTAAAATGTTATATCCAATTTGCTACATCAACAACAATCTATCTAAACTACCTATATATGAATGAGTGTTATAATGTGAAGTTATATACCCAGTTACACATGCTGGATTATTTGCTTTAGTCAATAATCTTGTCAGCGATTACTAGATAACCTCTCTAATCTAACAATCTGCTCTGAATTGGCCTGATGGTTCATTTCTTTAAGAGTGTTGGCCCTAAAGCCCTGGTAAGACGACAATAAGAGTCGTGTTATAAATAAATATCGACTTCACTTAGTAATTCCAAAATTTTGCAACATCACAATCCGCCAAAAGACTGTCCCTTCTTTAGCTTAATCCCTAAGTGTTTAGTTCATTGTTAGCGTGTGTATATGGAGGTGTTAAAGACCCTCATGGACATACCGGTCGTTATAACTATCCGTTAAGACACTGGGCATAGTAGGGATTCAAGGTAGTGCATACGGCTGGCGAGGCGCATTTAGTAGGGCCAGAGTAGCCGCTGCCACCACACTGACCATACAAGGTCTGAGTTCCGGTGCCAGCAGGTGCCGACGTAGTGATGGTAGAGGAAGAACTGGCTCTGGTTGTGGCGGATGACGTTGATCTCGGCACCGTTGAAGTTCTGCTGCTCGTCCCTCCAGTGCTGGCATTGCCAGGAACTGTGGCGCTGCTGGTGGCTGTTGCGGTGGAGCTCCCTTGGGCGACACTTGAAGGGAGGCCTGATACCACGGTAGGACCAGGCATAATATACGTAAGTGGGCTAGTGTAGATGTTGAAGAGGATACCAGGGTCTGACTCTTGGTAAAGTTCGGTCGCTAGGACACCGGTGGGCTGCAGGGATCCAGTGCCTGTGACAGCGAGGTTAAAGCACTGAGGGTAGTTTTGGGCGCCATCCGCTTCCTCGGCGCTGTGTAGGGCGATGATCTCGTGGCGAAGCACGTAGTTGCCCGTCTCGAGATCCTCTGGGATCTGCACAACCCATGTATTATTGTTGGCGATGAGGACGTCTGAAGCCCAGTTGCCTGGATTCGCGCCACTGAGGAGGCCAATGCCATCAATCTTGAAGAATTTAAGCGTAGTCTTATCCACAGTCTCGCATTCGCCATTGCAGTTGGCCAAGTAGTCAAGGACGGGGCCTGGGTGTGGCCACGGAACAGGCACCCACTGGAAGAGCACGGAGTCTCCGGCCTTGACAGACGCGTGCCCTCGAGCATTGGTGGCATTTTTGTGGCATATAATATCGGGGCTTTGATATGCATCGGGTGAAACGAAGCCTGCCGAATGGTATTAGCATCAAGGCCCGAGGAGAGTTTACAGATCCGGATGAGAAGCATTTACCGTTGTCAGTATCGGCAGCCGTCCA
Source organism: Trichoderma asperelloides (assembly GCA_021066465.1). Taxonomy (NCBI): domain Eukaryota; kingdom Fungi; phylum Ascomycota; class Sordariomycetes; order Hypocreales; family Hypocreaceae; genus Trichoderma; species Trichoderma asperelloides. Next base: position 2,879 of record JAJKFY010000083.1, on the reverse strand, counting down.
GCCCACCACAATAGGCGGGTTTGGTTGGTATGGAAACGATGTTGGATCATAACCCTCATAGTACACCCCATTGACGATAATGTTGTTGACATGCCCGTGTCCGACAACGCCAGTAGCCACCGTCAGTGCGCTGACGAGGAGGTTGGCAAGCTTCTGTGCCATGTTTGGAAGTAAGTATTACGGAGAAATTCTTGTATCTATGTACACCCGAAACACTACTTCGCCAGATAATTCATACTAGATGATTATATCTGTATTTATGCACCGTGGCTGGCCTTCAATGCCATCCAACTGTTTTCCTGCCACAATGCTCCGGTTGCCTCCTAGAATGCCGAGTTACCCGCCAATTTGGAAAGCAAAGACAAGAAACTATCGCGGCTAAATAATTTACCCAGAAATAAAACAATGGAACGTCTTGTTCCGATATATAGTATCCATTTTGCGGAGAAGGTTGCAGCGGCTAGAAAGAATTGGCACTCAACTGGTTACAGCCGCCGCTTGTTGGGCTAGGCAGATCAGAACATCGCTGATTTGGCTATTTTGGGTGTTTGCTGCAGAAACAAACATAGGTAGAAAATATATTTTACCGATTCGTAGTTTTACCTGCTCATGTAGCAAGCTATAGCAGATATATTCAATCCAGCAGTTAGCTACTCTCCTTGCGCTCTAGGGTATGAGTAAGAAAGCGGCCTATGTCTTTTATAACTGTTTTCTAAACCAACTTGGCCTAGTAATAGAAAGAATATATCTTTCCATACCAATAGGCCTGTTTTGAAATTATAGGTAGCAGTTAAAATACTTATATACATGTATAAACGTAGAAATGTCAAATAGAAGAGTTTAGCCCTTTTGTTTTGGTGGACAAACTGTTTGCTTTTTGCACTCAGATCTTGTGTGATACCGACTCCGCTACTGTCACATTAGGAAGGCTCTGTAACGGATCTTGCCGTTGGTAAGCTTTTGGATCTTAGTGGTGATGCCCTCATTGCTGAGGGGATATTTCCCAATACTAGGATGTATGCCGTTGCGGGCTTGGATCAAGGCGCCGTAGACTGTGTAGTCAGCGCACTGAAGAGGGACTGCCTCTTCGGATGATATTCTCGCTGGTTAAGGTTATACATAGCCCTTTTGGGCAATGAAATAGTGACCCAAAGTGCCATTGTTGAAGTCATCCTCGACGAAGATGCTCCGACTGTAGCAGAGAATATCTTGACCAAAGGTGCAGTAATTGCAACTGCCGCAGCTATAGACAAAGATAGTCAATTAGCATTTTATTGAAGCATTGGCTGCTGATGAGTGACCTCCGGGACTTGAAAGCGCTCTCTTCTTTTAACATACGTTGCGAAAGTAACCCCCTCCAACCCGGCCCCCAACCTTGAGTGCAGTAACCTCACTTCCAACTTGCTCCACAACAACACCAACACCCTCATGGCCAAGAATACAACCACAATCAATGTAGGCGAGATCACTGGCACAGAGTCCGCTATGCGTGATCTTTAATAGAACCTCTTTAGCTAAAGTTCTAGACTGATTGTGAAGATGACTTTCTCATCAGCACCGTGTATAGACTAACGACCATGACTACTTTAGAGTTTTTTTGGAAATAGCGCAGGTTGACTGTGGAATTTCTTTTTCTGAGGAAATTGGACTGCTTTTTGACGACGGCGGTGGTGGGTGGCTGTCTCTGATCTTAGCGTAATATGCCCTTTGTATGATGTTTCCGATAAAGCGTTGTTCAAAATTAGCGTGTAGCTAACGATATGATTGCGATAGGCTGCCGGTAACTGTGATGAGGTAGCGGGTGTCTGCTGTAATATTATTCGAGGCCATTTCGTACAATTTTATCTCTCTTTAGCGCTCTCTCTTGAATGTACTGAGACGAATGCTAGTCGAAGTACCTAGACGTCATGCAGATTACTGCAGCACAGTGCCAGCGGAGCTTGAATGCAAACCAACGGGGCATTCTGCCTTTCCATTGTCCATTAGAAAGCAACGTCTAAGCGACCTGTTCTCTTCTAGCCGCCCAATCGGGCCGTGTCGAAGGCAGCATACGTAGTACTCATCTGCATGTCTATCATAGCTTATGGGAGAAGGGGCATTAGAATCTTTAGGTGTCGGGCTCGAAGCGTCTCAGCGTGTAGTCCTTGCGCTGCATCACTACTTTTACTGGGTAATGTTGTACCTTGCCTGGAGACTATGCGACAAATCCCAATTTAACTCCCATGGTTCAGATGAAGCATAAAGGCTAACATTGGCTAGCGACCGGGACACTATTTTCAGTAAATACTGAGGCCCCATTCAATGACATTTGCTCGGTAAGTTCCTCAGGCATCGCATCAGACCCTTGCATGAGACTCGCACCGCTCGATACGCATTTGATGACCTTTGAAAGCTCAAATTTCCAATCACCTGCGCGGCCCAGGCTCAAAATCTGCTGTATAAAACAGCTACCTCTGGTATGTACGATGCTAATGATGCGCTTCAATTGGGCAACCTCCTCATCACTCCAGATATCAAGGCCATTAGGATCTATCTCACCGTTTCAAGATATTGTTGTTGCCTTCTATATCCATTAGTGACTCAATAACCCGCGCATTGCCGGATTTTCCAGGTGAACAGCCTAGATAACAGAATACATGGATATTTAACAATTAAACCAGCAGGTGGCTTATGCCTTCTGGTTTTCAGATAGGCAAGGCCGCCTTTTTCCTCTCTTGCCATTGAGTTTGATCCTTTGCCTTAATCCATTTGTCTGTTGATTATATTATGCAACAATAAGGGGAGTATATTGTAATGCCTCATACAACAACAACAACAACAACAACAACAACAACAACAACAACAACAACAACAACAACAACAACAACAACAACAACAAC
>JAJKFY010000082.1:0-25918 GCA_021066465.1 Trichoderma asperelloides | reverse complement strand
CGGCATTATGCTGCATGAATATTTCTTTTTCAACTAAGTTTGGAATCATTTTAAACACCTTGGCCCTCTCCCGGTTATTGGTGGATTTTTTACACCCCCCCCCCCCCCCCCCCCCCCCTTTTTTTTTTCTTTACTCTTGGCGTAAAAAAAGTGAAGGAAGAGAGAAAAGTAAAGGTGTATTTGATAAAGGGGGTAGCAGAGTTTTACAGCATATCAATTTGCACTCTACGAAGGGTTTGAAATATAGGTGCTGACTTATTAGGGGACCTAATAAACAGAATCACAACAATTTTATTCCAGGAACAAAGAGAAACAAGAGGTAGCAGAGGAGAGGACACACAGTAAATGCTTTCAATATGTGTGGCTCAGGGCCATTTGAAATAACTTCAAGTCTAATACTATCTGCCAAGCCGGCATAATTTAATCCGCTTCGTATCTCCTCCCAGCGCCTAGCTAGTTTTGCACTCTTCTCTGAGAAGGTGCTTTCTGTGTCTGCCTGTTTCCCAAATCCAGGGCCAATGTCTGTAGATGCGTATCTATCACGCAATGAGGTTCCCCATCCCTTAGTCCAAGGGTATCCAAAAAGTTGTAAATAAAACGAGAGACGCCGTTTCCGCACGCTAAGCCCGCGCTTTCCAAAGCCTTCTAAGAGTCTTTCTTATACAAAGGAAATGAAAAGGTATAGAAGAAAAAAAGGTAACAAATACGACACCATAGTGTGTCCAACCAAAGAAAATAAAACCAAAGCTGCTGTACAACAGGGGTATAGTTAAAAGCAAAGGGAGAAGAGGCGGATAGGATGGGTGCCGGCGTCATCTTACCGCGCTCTTCTTTCCGACTCCCTATTAGTATAGCATCTTGTCAATCTTGACAAGTAGCTTGCCGCCATCGATTTCTCCACCTCTCTTGTTGTAGAGGCGAACGAAGCGATAACCTTGCTGGAGTCGGTCGAGACGGATGCATGCCCAGGCGAGGCACGGTTGGCTAACCGTGTGAGATGCGTCTTCAACTTTAAACCTATATTCCTTTCCGTTAGTTTCTTTTTGCTTTGCTTCACACATCTAGCTTTCTCTCATTTGGGCGGCGAGATGCAGTGTTACCGGGGAAGGCGGCTTGAAAAGGGGGAGAAGGTATTTTGTGCTCAGTTGCCTCTTTTTGGACGGGAACACGCAACGAAACTAGCTCAAGCTCAAGAGGCATCCATATGGTGTAGCAAATCAGAGAGCTAGCTCTAGCCAGCGGTGCAGGTTAAACCAAACGTGGCCTCTAAGAAAAACAGGCGGCTTCGTGGCTGCGAGCGGATAGGAACGTGCCGCAGAGAGTGGTGAAAGGGAGGGCAAGAGCTATTACACCCACGAGGCCCGACAAACTGGATCCGAAGCTGAGTTCGGCCACCAGTCATGCGACACATACACAGCTTTGGTAGCAACAAAAGGGATGTGGCATTAAAGGCTCGGATAGACGATATTAAGCCGGACCGCTTGGTCTTTTTTTAGGGGAGACAATTGCCTAGACAAATCATATTCTGCTGCGTGTGGACGTGATACAGAAAGTCTCCGAAATCCCGCCAGAAGTGAGGTTGTGAGGGTAAAAGAGATGTACATGTGATAGCAATAGTGTTACGCGATCCTCCGGGGATGTGAGGCTCACTGCAGAGAATGGTATAGGATGGACAAAAGCAAAAAGAGAGGGAGGGAGGGGTTTTCAATCACTTACCGAATGAAACTCAGCTCTTCTACCACCTTGGGGATATTGCGAAACTGCAATTTCTCACCAAGAATCTTCTTGTTATCAACATTCCAAACGGGATATGTTGTGCTGGCTGATTTTGTGTGGTGCTTGTAAGAGTGCTCATGTCCATCTTTCTCATCCTCGCCAATGTGGAGCTCGGCCTTGACTCGGGGGCGAAGGTCCTTCCTACTCTGGGGGTCATCGCTTTTGTCGCTATCGTCAGTCGGAATATTGCGTCCGGCAAAGACGGTGATTGTGAGGTGCAGCGTACGCTTTGCAGCCAGATCCAGCGTCACCATCGACTTGTCAGAACTCTGATATGCTCCAGGCTTCAAAACCCAACCATCCTCGCCATCAAACATTGCCTCGTTGATCATCATTCCTTCGTCCAGGTTTTGCCAATTCATGGCCACCATCTGGACCCCCCGCCGCCAAAAGAGACTTGGGTCCGGGTTAGAGCTGTTAATCCTCCGCCCAGCTGGGAATGCTCTCATGAAGAAGTTCTTGTTGTGAGTAAACACTTCGCGCGGATATTTCTCATGCAATTCCATGATTCTGCTCTCACTAATGGAAAAGATGTGAGTAGGCTGTTTTGCTTGCGGAGTGCTGAGACTTATAAACCGTTCGCTGCGGGTGTATATAGCGAGATCACTCAAAGGTTTACATATGGTCATTTTTCCATGAGCATCTTGCTGCGGTACCTCGGCCGGCGATGATGCAGATGTTTTAAGGCGAGGGAGATGAGGCTCATCGTCCGAAGTCGAGCCATCGTCTTCGGTCGCTAAAATTGGCATAGAAGCTGTCAGGTCCTCTGGGCTCGGCATCTTGGCGGCGGCTCGCTTGACCTTGACTAGAATTTTGCGTCGAAGGTCATCAAGGGTGGGCACCCTAAACTTGGGATCACAGCCTTCAAAGGGCTGCTGGACAAGCATATCCCCCCAAACTTCCTTCATGATTTTCGCCATGATCTCTTGTTGGCTATGGTCAGCGTGAACCTCCAAGCTGATAATGATAGGCAGGTCATTCCCGTGAGCAAACGCATTATCTCGGATCGTCTCGCACACCTCTCGGAAGCCACATGGAGTCGTAAAAGTCCAGCCGTGGGTTACAATGGGCTCTCCCCGAGGGAGGTTTTGGCGAGTTCTCGAAAGGCGAGGGGCCTCTTCTTTCTCGATCAATTCATTGCCACCAGGAAGGAATGCGTCGCTAGAGCTTGACGATCTATCGTCAGTTGTGGTTCTGCTATGAGAGCTAGGGCTCCGCGAGCGCCCGCTGGGGTTGGAGCTCGCTAGGTAATCCCTAGCGGCCTCGAGTTTGTCTTCCACTGTCTCTATGAGGGCAGCGGCAGCGTAGGGAAGAGCGCTCCCCGATATAGCTCTCGTATGACCGCTGCCACCCTGAGACTTGGGGGCAGTCACTAGGATCTCGTCTCCATTCCAGACGTCGATTTCGATGCAACGGCCACCTCTCCTTAGGACCTAGATGATAAACTTGTCAGCATGAATTTATCAAATTGATCGATTTTTCCAAGTTGATTATACGCACAGTTGTATATGCCTCTGGGGAAGTTTTAGAGGCTAATTGATTGCCGCTAATGTAGGTATTGTGGCTACTGTTGATAAAATAATTGGTTATGGGTTTTGAGTAGTCCTTTTCTGACGGCTTCCGAGTGGCGTCCCAATTGTGTGCCAAAACGTAAAGGAAATCCCCCTCGTTGTATTTGTCTTTGTTCAGCTGGATCGTTGTTTCGCCTTGGACTTCTGAGAGGAACTTGACGAAGTCCTCCTTTGAGAGCTCAGGATCGTTGCTTCGCAGGTTGTTGAAGACGACCTCCATGATGTCAAACATTGAGCGGGTCAATTCATGTTCGCGCGTCAGGGCGAGGACTCGAGAGGCGGCCGTATCACCGTGGAATTTCACGGGGGTGATCATGGTGGCGTTCCTGATCATTCGCTTGAGGGCGTCGAGACTCGGATCAAAGATGGAAAAAGTATGGGTCCGCTTTGGCTTTTTCTCCTCCGATTTGGAACGACGGCGCTGGGAGTTGCAGCTCATATTAGCAAATGCTTAGAGGAGTGAGGGGTGAAGGGGGAGAAGCAGAAGCAAAATTATTTGGAGACGTACAAACATGCCGCAGGTGAAAGACATGATGGCCAAGGGAGACTAGTGGGAGGGCAAAGACCAGGACGAGAAGCGAGAGACTATCGCTGCTGCCGTCGTTATCGCTGTAGTAGAGATTTCATGAGAGGCGACAAGGTGTCAGCCACTTTTGGAGCGGACAAGGAACAAAGGAGAGAAAGAGACGCTCAGAAGATGCGAGGGCCCAAAGGGCAGAGATATCGGCAGAAGATGATGTGGCTGTGGCTCTTTTGGCGGTGCGTTGTGCCTGGATTAAGCTGCGGTTCCGTTGACGTGTGGCTGTCTTAGTTGTCGGTTCCCGCTCTGGGTCGGCCGTCTTATCTATCACAAAAAGGGTTGCTGTTATTCGAGTGTGTGCGAGTATACCCGGCAATCAGCTGTCAAAGGGGTATCGAAGGAGAAACACGAGAGAATATGGAGAGGATCGAAGGAAGAAGAGAATAAGAAGAGAGTAAGAAAGAGACGGGTGAGGCAATGTAAACGAGGATTGACTGAGAGGGACTGATTTGGGGAACCGAGCTGTCAGCTTCTTAATTTAGGTGCCGCTACTGGGGACTGGAGAGACGTGCTAGTGCTAGCAGCGCTCGTGTCTAGCAGCGCCTGTGCCTTCAGCTGCCAACATCTTGCTTGGTAGGGCTAGGGTCCCTCACTTTTGTACTAGCAGCAGTCGCAGGGCAACAGCAGCAGCAGCAGCAGCAGCAGCAGCGCCGAAGCAGCTCTCCAAGGGCCTGGGGCTTTGCTGGGGCCCAGTCAGCCGTTTGGGTTTGTGGAGAGGTTTTGGTGGATAGGCGGCCTAAATGGGCTCGCCGGGGCGGTTCGACGGCGCGCACCGTGTGAGTGTGAGGCGGCCTGGCGTCTGCCTTTGTTGAGCCTCAAAAAATCGGGCTGCGGCGCCGGGAATGGCTGGCAAGGGCGGCTAATGGCACAGTGTGCGAGTCATTCGCTGGAGACTGCGAGCCGTGCTTCGTGCATCCAGCGCTGCTTATCATTCTGTCTCTCTCTTGCGTCCTCGGCTCGAAAGGACAGGGGGGTTCTGCTGGCATACTGGGACGCGCGAGCACAGCCTCATCTTGCTGGTACAGTAATGCCGGTGCAGTACGGTATTGGACCAAGCAGCTTCATGCGTGGCGTGCTCTCGTGCCCCGTCTGTGACAGCTTCTGCTGGCTCAGACCGAGATGCGGTCGACGGTCATTGGTGCGCCGTGGCCGGCCAAAGAAGCGAGGCTGGCGGCAGCGGACACGCCGTCGGATGCCTCTGCTGGGATTGGAGGAGGAGATGGAGAGAGAAAAAGAGGGGAGCACGATAATACGGCGCAATGTTAGTACGGCCAAGCTGGTGGTTTGGCCATGGGACTGCGAGTACCAGTCGTAGGGAAATGGAGGATGGAGATACCTGGGTCCAGAGCCAGGGTACATGCTAAATTCTACGGGCAGGGCTGTCGGAGGAAGGATTCGCCAGTGCAACCCTCCCGCTGCTGCTTTTTGCCCAGTTGAGGCCAGGCGGGCCAATTGTGTCCAAGCTGAGGAAGAAAGCAAGCGAGTTGAGACGATCAACTGTGTTGCCAAGAAAACTACGCCTTGGGCAGATTTGTTTATTTATTATTTAGTCCATTTATTTATCTATTTTGGATAAATTGCCAAACTATCCTGACTTGTCTGCCATCTCTTTGATTGAGAGGCGATGTCATCTTCTAATCATTAGAAGTCTGCTGTGGCCATGATCCCCGTCCCCTAATTCAATGCTGCAACCGAGTCCAGTGCGATATGGATTGGATCGATACGGCATCTAGTAATGGCCCCGCGGGCCATTCCTCGCTAAAACAACCGCTACCGCCCAACGGCTTCAGCGGGTGTTTTTAAGGTTGTCCAAGCCTCCCAGCGCTGCGGCACGGGCGTGGCACCGCTGCTTCCTTTTCCTCCCCGCGGTGGGCCTCGCCCAGTGAGGTCATCCCGTCCTCATTGGCATTTTCACTTTGCCTCACCTTCTTCGCTTCGTCTTCTTGTTCCTCGTGAGAGACTGAATCTTGTAATCGTCACCGAAGAATATATGCACCCGAGATCACAGCCACTCTCGAGCTGCATCACCCGGCCCTGCCTCTCAGGCTTTCAAGCAGGCGTCCAGGCAGGTTCGCCTCAAAAAGGCAAGCATTCTCTAAGGATCTTGCTTGCGGGGCGCTGCCTGCAATCGAAAAGCACGCACCCGCCAAGATGGGTGACCAGCATGAGGCGCAGGTCAGATCGTGGGGGTTTGGGCATGTTTTTACATGGAGTGACGGGCCGTAAGTCGTCTTTACTTTGCTGTGGTTAAGCTGGTATGCACAACTGTGCTCTGCTGTATGATACCCAGTGCATTATGATACGACAGCATCATATTCTCTTATTCTCTCTTGCGCACCTCTCTTTCTTTTCCTGTTCCCCTTTTCAAAAGCCCCTATTCTAGCTTTTGTCAAGGCATTGCGTCATGTTCAATAGCGATCAACAACCACTTTATTTGAATCTCTGAACTGCGCTCTCTGACGCAATAGCGATTTTGCTGCATTCTCGGGGAGGCTGTGTTCACAGTCGCTAATTGCCAACGGCAGAAACTCGCACTATGCTCCCCACTCGCACAGCGGGCTGACAACGCATCTTATTGTCGATGGCGAAATGACCCTGTGGTATCCTGACGAGGCGGATCGTAAAAAGGTAACATATGGCGTCGGGTCCAGAGTCGACGTGGAGGCTGGGCGAGTGCACGAGGTTTGGATTGGGAGCCAAGGTTGCACGTACGTGATTGGAGAGTGAGCTTCGGCGACTCTGACGGGGATGAGATGCAACGCCACAAACTCAGCTTGAATGTATTCAAGGAAATCTTGAAGGCAAGGAGAGCCCGAGGCAAGCATGTGTCTATGTCCGGATAGAGACGGATTCTGTTACACGTAACGCCGTGCCTAAATTGTAGTAGTAGTTGTGGAAGAAAAAGTCAAAGATGCGCAGTGTCTCACGCATCGACTCCTAGCCAGTAGCATTAGCATTATGTCTGATGTTGTGATATGGTTTTGGTGGTAAGAAATGGATACCTAGTGTGTAGCAATGGATACCAATACTTGGGTGTTCTCGTACGAGAGAGTTTGCTTGTATTAGAGGGGACAGGCAAGGCTGTTTACCAGTCAGTAGTACATATACAGTCACAAGGTGAGAATACTTATTACTTTATGGTTTAATGCATCTCTATTAACGAGTATCGCACCCCAAGAAGGGAAAAGCAAATGAAGTGAAATAAAATGACATGAAACGAAATCAAATCAATAGTGTCAAGCACGCAGATGACCAGAAAGAAGAAGAAGAAATTATACGCTCAAACTCTCACGATGGTCTAGGGTAACTCTAATACAAACATTCGACATGTGCTCGTGCCTAGAGCTGATAGCTCCTTGGAGCTGGAAGCCTCCCTTCCGGGCGTGCCGTGCCAGAATGATGCAACGCCGTGCGGTTCGATCGACTGTACTAATAATATGCTACTAATATAGTTGATACAATACAGTGCAGTAATTGAGTAATTGGAAGTGCAATGGCCAAGAGGCGAGAGCGCATGGAGATCAGTGTAGCCCATGTTTGGCTGATACGAGGCGAGATTTCGCTTGCCGGGGGCAGTATCAGGGTCAACGTCAGCGCAGTCAATCCGAATGTTGTCTGGAGAGGGAATGGCAGCGTTGGTTAGCCGCGGCTGTCATGACTTCCAAATGGAGCAATTATGCTTCATGGCTTGCGTCGATCTCAGAAGCCATTTTCTTCTCCTCACTCCTCCTCACTCCAAGCCATCTCTTTTCCAAGAAGCCGGCGCCTGTGTAGCTTGCACGCCACGACCCCAAGACACGGAAATACTGCTGTAAAGATGGCCCCGTGTCATTCAATGCCCATGGGGAATACTTCCCAACTACCTGAATCCGTAATTACCACTTCGTACTCCTAGCATCGCGTTTTGCTTGATATTACAAGTACTGCTGTAAAGTCCAAGTATTACTGCTAGGCACCTACAATAGAAAGGGGCACACGGGAGATGCTTGCTTAGTCATGGCCTTGCTCATTTCCCTCACCGGGCAAATCTCCACTGCGATTGTGACTTTGCGCTGGATCGACCATCGAATATGCACAATGCCGAGCCAGCGCAGCCCAGCTTCTGCTCCCCGGCTGCCCGGTCTGAAATTAGAAGCAGAGAAGCTCAGCTGTTCTCGCCGGATCGTGGTGAGGGGCCCGGTAATTATCACTAGATCGTGGTGTGGGATCCGTTTCTGCTCAGTCCATGATGAGAGCTCCCCACATGCCATGGAGACCAATTGGAGATCCTTTGCGCCGGATCTTTTGCACCGAAGCGTCCGCAGGCCCATGTCTCTACTTGCAGTGCCTACAGTATTGCTCTTGCAGCAGCCGGTCATCCGTCTTTCGAGGTGCCGCAAGCCGAATAGCTGGCCGCATCAGGTCGGGCCTCGAGCTTCACGATGAGCCCATGCCAGTAGGTCTCCAGCATCATGCCCAAACAATGCACGTACCTGTCGGAGACGAGCTGCGGTCCTCGGACTAAGACCCCCATAGCTGACTGGCTACCTCTTAGCTATCGAGTGCGCTAGACCAGCTAGTCCCGAATCTTGATTTCCAGCTGGCACCACGGCGAAACTCAACGATGGGCGAATAGGAGAGTCATGTTTCGCATTCTCCAAGGTTTTTTCTCCGACTGCCTCATGCATGGCGTCTGGAAACGGGCATGGGCTGCAGCTGGCAGGCCGTTTGCTGCTCCCTCTTGTGTCTCATAATCTCACCATCCAGACTTAAGATTTTGGGCAACAAGCAAGAGACGCAAACAAAGAGCTCCGGCGTTCCGTCATTGTGTACGGCATCCTTGCTCTTCCTGCGAGCCGTCTCAGACATGCAGCGTGACGAACTCTTGGCCGCGAATGCGCCAACCAGGGAATCTCACAGGGGTAGCTTCGGTTGTAATTAGTCGCCCCTGTCACAGTTGGCTAGGAAGCGGCAGCAATTCCATCAGCGGCGTGCGATAATTGTGGAGCCGCATATACGACAGCTTAGCGGGCTTTGTTGGACTGAGTGCGTGGGAGATGATGTGCTGCGACAGCGATGATCAAGGCCCTGGCATCGCGATTTTGGGCTGCCAGTCGAGTGCCCCAGACTTCTCTTCACGCCTGCCAGCTGCTCTGCGACGCGCCACTCCTTCATCCAACTGCCTCGATGCAGTCCGACTTCAATTGAGCTTCTACTCCGCGATTCGCAGTCGCCGGAACCGGCATCGGGGCACAGAGGGCATCGGCTTAAACAAGCAGTTGGAGGTGGCGCTCTGGTCAAAAGCTTCACCCCTCTCTCCATCGATTAAGCATCACGGTGTCGTTTGTCGCCTCGATTCTCGGAAGCCAAACAAACTATATACCCGATTGCGCTACGCCCTCATTGAAACCTTTTTTTGCCTGCTCTGGACATATTATTACGATTCTTCTCATCTTTAACTTTGGCACATAAGGACGTCGAATTCTCTTACAGTTCTCCTACAAATTCCCCTGCGGAGAACCCCATCTCCATGTTTTGAAATCTACACCCAACCCAAATCCAGAGAGGCATGGAGACGACTGCATTCCATACTTGAGCCCTACACAGCTGGCCTGGTTATTGTTTTTTTTTTCCAAGACTTTCCCTCAAATCCTTAATTGTCATTCTATTTTACGGAAAATACCCACGCTCCTTTTCTTTGTCCTTTTTTGTTCTCTTATTCTGAATATCACTGGCGGAAGCGGCTACTTGATGGGGAATACAACATCGGCAGAGGCGCCTCGAAAGGCGCCTCAGAAGCTATCTAAGCCCCGGGCAGCTAGCCATGGAGCTATGCCGAGGCCACGGAATCCTACCGGAGCAGCTGCATCCAGTAGCACTCGAATGTCTGAATCCTACCTCGCAGCCTCGCTACCCTTTTCTTCAAGGGATTCGCAAAATATTGCGGGTGGCGGCAACGAAGCCTCAGAGCCTTACGTAGAGAGGCTGTATGAACCTTCTAGGCGGCTGTCTCGGAGAGAATCCGACTACATGCGGAGCCCAGTTCTGCCCGAATCTCCCATAACAAACACAAGGTCGCACTCCTTATATGCAAACTCGGTTGCAAGCAACCAGATGCGCCGGGCCAGTTCTGTAATGCATAGTGACCCCGAGCAACGACTGTCACGGACGCAGAGGTTTGTTCTCTATATATTTCCACCACTGGCCTCGTAATGCTGACAGAGAACTAGCTGGCATGGTAATCGCATGGACAGGGGAAGGTCAATGCAGTCTGAGCTGCTGCAGTTTTACGAGTCTCAACAACTGCCTCGAACAAGCTCAGAGTTCTTACAGGAGCTTCAAGCAGCCGCCATGAAAAGCCAATCCGATGCGCATCAGAACCGTCGAGCTTCTAGTATTGCTGGTGCCTCTCTTGTAAGGACTACTTCAGACTTATCATTCTATGCTCCGATGCGGCGGCGCTCTGTGATCCAGACGCCCGGTGTAGCAACGAGACCAAGGCGAGATGACTTGCTCTCTATCCCAGACAGAACAAGCTCTCGAAAGAGCCAACCGGTCTTTGGAGACGACTCGTATACCTTCAAGCCCAGTTCCAAGGCGCCTAAACATATTTCTATGCCTCCTATGCCTATAGGATTTGCGCCACTGGAGCGAGCTGTCACCCCGCAAGAATCAGATTACAAGCAGCTTGGAGGCATGAAGTTTGGGTCTTTGAAGATCATGAACGGGTCACCTCCTTCAAGTCCTCAAGATATCATTAAGCGGCAGCAACAAAAGGAGCGTGCGTCTGGGCCAGGACCCGAATCATCGTCAGCAATATTTTCCGACGACTCTGGTATTGAGCTGAAAATGGCGCGTCGCAAACAGCGTCACAGTGTCATTGGCTCAGTAGCAGAGTCTCGTGCCTTGGCGTCTATCTCTGGCTTTAATTTGAACGGAAAGAGCCCACAGTCGTCAAACAAAACAGCAGATCCTCTAGGTGACTTGATGCCCAGCCCACTGTCAAAAGTTCCTAGCACTCTCCAGAATCTCGATAGCGAAGAGAATGACGGGACTTCTGGCAAGGCAACGGTGGTAGTAAGGAGATCTAACAGCGGCTTTGCCTCCACAACTTCATCTGAGTCTTCGCACCGACCTTCGCTAAAAACTGATAGTGGATATAGCTCCAATGCATCGGAGCGTTCCTTTTTGAGTTCGAACAACGCTGATGATAAAGGTTATACCCGCCCACTCCAAACACGGCGACGCACGTTAGAACAACCAGCAGTAGCTCCCATCTTAACTGCTGATGGAATCAAGAAGCAAAGCCGACTATATAGGCCATTTGTTCGAGTAGAAAGGAGCAATACCACGACAAACGACTCGGCCAGAGGATCCGCCGAATCGCCCTCTGCACTTGTGAGGCCGAGAGCAAAGCGAAATGATAAGCACTATCATTTAGCTTCTTCGTCTGGCTTACCTTCTCACAGACTGGATGCAAGCAGTGCAACTCTCAATACAATTATGAGCGTGGATAATTTGGTTCCCTCTGATAGCGCTGCCCTGTCTAGCCACGGCTTCCTTGAAGTTGATGCCGGAATGGATGGAGCTAAGTCTTTGAAAAAGCGACGTTCACTGCGAAAAGTTGCTGAAGCTGCAACGTCGAGAATGTCGTCTCTCAACTTGAACCGTCGAAAGTCTGCTGCCGGGAATATGACGCCTTCAGCCACTGAAAAAAGGAAGCGAGCGTCTTCACTCGTAAACGGGAACGTATCTGCAGCGGCTAGCGGCAAGTCTATGCCAGCAGCTGCGACTTCACAATCTCCCAAAGTATCCAACCGAGATGTTTGGAATTCTGGTGTTAAAGGTCGAGCATCCGCTCCAGAGCTTCGAGTTGCTATACCGACTCCTCACGCCAACAGAAACACTGACAATCGTTCTTCCCATCCAACCCTTAGAACGCCATCGCCAAGGACCCAACGATTTCGGGGACTCAGGGACTCGGGCGTACCACCCCCTATTCCGCCGCAATTCCGAGCGCCAAATTTCGATGCGCTTCCAGCACTCGCCATTCCAAATAACTCGCCCAACTGGCCACTTACTCAATCTCAAGCATCCTGGGATAGGACTCAGCCACAGAATGTACCCATGGGATACCCTACGCAGCGCAGTCCTGCTAGACACCGCGCGCATGAGAGCCCGATTTCTCCGAGGCATGGCCAGCCTACAAGGCATTATATCCCAACGTATAGGGGTGTTCGAATCTGAAAACGATATACCCTTGTTATTATTATCATCTTGCCAAGTTCAATATCAGCTCCTAAGCAACAATCTTTTTTACTTACCAACTATAACTGCCGAAACCAGCCGGCGTTGTTTCATATCGTATATATGTCACCTATCTTTGTTTCTCGATTTGGGTACCATCTACAATGTCACATAAGGTACATATGCTTTCTCGACCTCAGTGAAAATACCACACTGGCAGACTTGAAAGCAAAAAAAATATTCCTTCTTGTTTACCTGCAGGCACAGAAGCTTTTTTCTTCTTTCTTATTATATCTTTTCTACCATGCGCGCTCTTCACTGTATACGGAATCGCATTGCGCTTGTATATTAATTAGCATTCATATTTTGGCTCACACATTGAATTTTGATACCCCTATTTTCCGGTGGGCTATCTGTATAAGGCTTCCTTTAATTTCTTTTTTAACCTGCCTTGTTTTGAAGGGAGCAATACTTTTACTGGACATATACGATGGAAGGGAATCACTTGCGCGTCTAGGCATCTATAAGGGGGACGCTGGACGTATTTTTTTTTCTTTTTCTTTTTGGTTATTATTAGAAGCTTGAATTGACATGACTTGATGACATTTCAGAACAAAGAAAGGTTGAATGAACCTTATTACTTGATATTATGGTATAGAATGGCCCCCCCCCCCCTTAATACGCTCCCCATCGCTTCTTATATGCCGGGCCCTGAACCAGCTCTACCTTTTGCCTGCTCGTCAGAATCGGCGACTTGGCCTTGAGCTCCAGTCCTGGGACCTTGGCGCCATCGCCGTCGAGCGCCCAGAGCGCCACACCGATCCAGTTGTCGCCGTTGTAATTGAGGATGCCCTCCGGGACGGGGAACTCCGTCTGCGGGCCGACGTTGCTGACGTACTTGCCGTATTGGAAGCCATTGACGTAGAGTAGAGAGCGGTATGGCGCCGCGGTGGTGGTGTTGTCGAAGACAAAGGATAGCGGGATATCGTATGCGTCTGAGGGGAGGTTCAAGGTAAGCTTGGCGGCGTAGAAGGCGACTCCCGCTTGTGAGATGCCCTTGTAGGGAGATACGCCGTGGCGGCCATCAAAAGCATGGAGGGGAGGGGAGGGGAGATGGTAGCCCTGGCGCTCGAAGAAGAGGCCGCCCTCGTTGAGGGGCCCGCGGAAGGTGTCCTGGTAGTCCTCACCGCCGAGGTTACCCGTTATCTTCCATGATGAGATGGGGACCTGGGCGCCGGTGGAGGAGAGGAGGCTGTAGTCGATGATGCCGCGCGGAGTTTTCATCTCGTCGAGACCGATGTTCCAATTTTCGCTGAGGCCGGTGGAGTCCACGACAACGGTGAGGACGTATCTCTTTCCTCGGATGAGGTTGTTGAGTTTGTAGGTGGAATTGGCGCTTGTGCCCGCGTCATATCCATGGAAGGAACCGATGAACTTGTCGTTTAGCCATACAGAGCTGGCGAAGGCGTTGCCACCTTCGGTTGTAAGGGAGAGTTGCTGCTGCGACGTCTGCGCTGTGAAGCGGCCGCGGAAGACGAGCGTTCCAGCATGGAAGCCGTAGTCTGAGCCGTAGAGAGAGACGGGCGTTTTCAGAGGTGCTACTGAGTTGTTTGATGTCTTGTGGTTGGCGGGGGGCCAGTGGGAGTCATCGTAGTTCTTCTGGACTTCCGGAAGCGAGTCTAGCTGGTACCATGTGAGCTTCGTTAACTCGGGAATTTGGACGACCGGTAACACTGTATTTGGGTTGGTAGTCCAGTCTCCGAGTTCTGAAACCTTGTATGGGAGCTCTTCTCCGTTGACAACTAGCTTTGAGACACCTTGAGGAGCGCCAATTATTTCTAGTGGTGTTGTGACGTTGAAATCTGCCTGTATAGAGAGAGTTGATCCATCAACAGCAACCGAACGGACAAGATAGCCTCCGTTTACGATTACGGCAGCGGGATTCATCAAAGAAGTGCCGTAGGCAGGCTGGCTACCGCTTCCAGGGAGAGTAGGAACCCAGTAGTTGTACGCAGCATTACGGTCTATATAGTATACTGTCAGTATTTCCATCAATAGACATGAGCACGACTGAGATGGCATTTTATTCAGCCATCAGTATTTGCAATCAGCACTTACCAACCATGTAGACGACCAAGTCGCCCAGCTGGATAACTTGTCTGTCTGTCGAAGCTGTGAATTGAAGAACAAGCGTCAAATCGCTTGCAGTATGAACGGTAACACCATTTCCTTCAATCTTGTTGATTTTAGCTGCTTTGGTGCTTCCGAATGGATTCTTAACAGCAAATTCATGCAGCTCTCCGGCGCCGCCGTATAGAACCACGACGGTCCTGTTGGCAAACTGCTTCCAGGTAAAGATCTCTGCAGTTGAGTAAAGCAGCGAAAAGTTGCCCACGGGATAGTCAGTAACGTGAAACTTGGAGTCGCGGCCGTTGAGAGTGAGCGTTCCGCCTTGCTGAGGGATAGTTAATTCTCCAGCAGAGGTTGGTAGCTTGACTGTGTAAGATGTTGAATCGAGGCTTGAGTAGTTTGTGTGGCGCACAACGAAAAAGTTGCCGTTTTCTTTCGCTAAGAGTGGCGTTATCGAAATGTCCTTGTTGTCACTGTATACTCCTTGGGTTAAATTGCCAGGGGTAGTTGTCATGTATCCTGGAGAGACCTTCAAGAATTGACCCTGCAGTTTCAACTCCGAGTACTTTTCTCTATCAACGGTTCGGTCCTCTCTGATGCTCTAATTATCTAGTCAGCTGTGTCCAATTCAAATATACAGAATAAACGATAAATAGGATAAATAGTCGACTCACCGCTCCATAATCGTACGATGTGTAGCCACCAGAGTGTCCGAGGTTGCCCCAGTTAGTACCGCCAAATATCTAGTTTTTTACGTCTCTTCATCAGCTTCGCATTCCTTTCAAATATTTCATCTCACAAGAGAACGGGAACACGAACCATGTAAATATTGAAAATTTTTACGCCAGATGCGAAGTTATTCTTATAGAAGACTCTCTCGAACTCGTGGTTAACCAAGATAGAGCATTGGTCGAAACCCCATCCACCATATGGATCAAAGGCGCCACCTTGGAACTATTTCCATTTTAGCAAGTACATGACTCCATTAGGCAAGCTGAACTGACCTCGACAAGAGAAAATGGAGTATTTGGGCTTATCCTTTGGTGTGTTTGCTGTTGTCCTGCAGGTAACCCGTTTTCTGGCCAGGAATATGGATGGGCCTATCGTACTATTAGCATCTCAGCGTTTTTAAGGCTTATTTGATAGCAGCTCTCAAACGTACGCAGTCAAATCCCACAGGATAAGCATCCCAACCCTGTATTAAGTTAGCCTGTACCACCGCAGATACCTGTTATCGGAGAACACACGTATATATCTACGGAGCCGAGACCGGTTCCAGGGGCGCTTGTGCCACCGGCGAACGCGTCGTTGTTTATCAGAGGGACGATAATGCCGCCATCTCGAGCCTGATCAATGACGTACTGCATATACGGCTTGTTTGGAAACACGACGCCCGCATTGCCAGCGCTGTACTCGTTCTCTGGCTGATACAAAATCACTGGTCCTCCGTTTGTGATTTGTGCTTTTGCGATGATACGGGCGACATGTGCCGCGTAACTGGTAAATGTTAGCTGAGAAACTATATACCAGAATTTTAAAAAAGGCTCAACCAACTTATCGGTAGCATCCAAGTAATCAGTTGCATTCGTTCTGAGAATGCCTTTGACTCTTGCTAGCCACCCGGGGAACCCACCCCCTGACGCTTCCGCATTGATATAAGGCCCCGGCCGAGCCAGCAGATAAATGCCAGCCTTGGTGGCAGCCTCAAAGAAGGGTTCAAGGTCAAATATGCCATCCGCACGAAAGTGTCCCGGTTTCCCCTCCAAAAGTGCCCAATCGACATAAAACGAGACCATGTTAAACCCCAAGGCCTTGATCTTTTGGAATACGTCGAGATACAGGGATGGCACAGGGAGACGGAAGGGGTGGACCTCGCCGGAGAAGATGACGACACGCTCGCCATGGATATAAAGCGAATCTTCGTCCCAGGTGACAATGTCTTGAAGCAGAGGGCCCTTTGAACTGTCCAGCACAACCTCACGAGGCTGGCTACCATGAACACCGGTGTTTAATGCATCAGTGCCGGCGAGCAGCAGCGCAGATGCTGCTATCAGAAGAGTAACTGATCTCATTGCTATTCCGACTACTCTCTGTCTTTGGCTGCTATTTGCCGTCCATTAACACGAGCATGAGTATCCAGACATCTCGTTTGGATCATCAGCTCTCCAGACTTTATTTATGCTTTTCTTCAACTCAGATCGCATGTCACTCTCTCATGAGGGGGTCCGGGCCAAAGCCGATTCTGTAGGGTTTCACTGCATATTGATAGCGTCACTTCCCCTTACAAATGTGGTTGACTAGCACTTTGTGCAACTCATCGCCATTCCTTCGACGTCAAATTTGAACTAAGTGGAATTTTTTCTTCCGTAAAAGTAGATGAGCTAGACGAGATGAGATTTGGCTAACGCGGGGTCAAGGCTGGAGATGCCATTTCATTGGAGCGCGTAGTTGGTAAGATGATCGCGAAGTTGCAGTTGATTTTTGCCTATAACACGCAGAGCAGAGCGAATAGAAGCGAGTTCAGCAACCTGGTTGGGAGGATAGGCTGATTTTGATGCAGCGGAATTGATGAGCGGTGAACTTTTGCTCCCGTCATGTCTGGGAGTTTCCAAGACATTTCCTCCAATGGATGTGTTCGCAGCAGCTGATCACGGCCCGGCCATTTCTGCATGCCGAGGCTGAGTGGATTGGCATTGTATCGAAGAAGAAGGCCTTTGTCTTCTCGAGGCAAAAGTTCGGAAAAAACACTTCATCATGCATTGTGATGTTTTTCTTTTATTCACGGTAATGTTTGTAGGAAGACGGCAATCGCGGAAATAAAGGATAAAGCTTTATCCTCCGCCGCATGGGTAGATGTTTCCGTTCCGAGGCGATACGTCAATCACGGCACCATCTGTGTGCCCACCGTTTCTGTCTTCCCTCTATGCCTCGAGCAGCTGATAATTGGCGAGATGAGCAAACGACATGTAGGTATATAATTTGTAATTACTATCCAACATCTAGACGATATTGCATCGTCTGCTTGGCGCAGCACCCGCTCTCCCTGACGTTATATCTCTTCTCCCCCTGTCTCATCCAGAACTGCAAGTCGGATTGGATTCATTGAAATACGTCGTATCTGGCATCTTGGGAGCAGCGGTAGCAAAGCAGATCTGTCCTGGGCTCCCTTGAAGCTGACAAGTTCGATTGAGAAGGCGTTGTAATAATGGCACGGTGCAGGTCGGTTTCATCATGTATCATCTTCAGTGGCTGCGCCATGGGCTGCTCCGTCCATAATACCAAATCCCAGGGAGCACATGGGCATTCAGCTGCTCTCAGCCAGCGTTCTCCTTCCTGTTCTAGACGATAGTAGTCGTTTCACCGAAATGGGGAGAAAATAAAATAGCTACTGCTAATACTGGCACGATGATGCAGCACGAAACGCATTGGCTAATTGGTCTTGACACCTCTTGAGACTAAAGCTTTGACCGTAAGCTTATACGTGCATGCATGTACGAAATGCATCTCGTGCTGCCCTAATACTGTTACGGGAATATGAAGATTACATAATTTGATAATTGGCAATTGATGCTCCTATTTCATTTTTTTTTTCTACCCTCTACTTAGAAAAGGAAAAGAGCGAATAGAACAGGAGTGAAGAACCTGCTGGTCGTCATTGCTGCCCGTATGATGAAATACGATAAAATACTTGATTAGCTGTCAAACGCATAACGACGGCTCGTCATAACTCGGTAGATCTGCGGTTATGTCGATCGAGAAGACGCCAGACTAGTTGAAAATGGGGTGGGCTGTGCTGTACAGTAAGATTCTTGTCAACAAGAGAGGCCTCTGGCCGGGCCGCATTCACTGGCTATTCGCGCTGTCAGAACCCCCTGTTTCTGCAGAGCACACGGAGTGTTCGTGCTTGTAACAGGAACTCGGCAGCACGACGAACCGTGCGAAGAACTCTGGAGGACAACATCGTCTTGGTGGTATTCTCCTGCATACAGCGTGCGTCCCCTCCGCCAATGGCCTCGCTAGATCGGCCACTCTCCCACGGGCTTGACCGAGGCGCTGGCGCCCACTGCGACACTCAGGAGGGACAGCGTGCAGACGCTTACGACGATTGTCGCACTGGCTCGGCCCCCCGTGAAACCCTGCGAATCGGCAGCGCTTCTGCCTCTGCTTCTACTTGTGCTGCTCGCGAGATTCGGCATCGATTGGGCACAGGAGGTGCCCGAACGGTCCGTGGACGTCAAGACTCTGCGAGCACTGGCAGGAGAAAAGAGGGCATGCGCGGGCCATGGGCACCAGTCAATGCTCGTGAGGGCGCCAAAGCATGGGATTTCGGATCCATACGGAGTACATGGGCTGCGCCGCATGTTGCGCGTCGGCGAGTAGGTACTCCGTGCGGCACATGCGGCCCCGTCAACCGATGGCTCCAGCAATTTGCGTAAGGTGGTGCTGCTGCCGGCTCTTCGTCCAGGAGCGCGCAGGACTTGCATATCTTAGTGCCTGCCACCGTTATGCCCACCGTATTAGGTGCTATCTTACGACTGCTGAAGTCGCTGTGCGGTATGTCTAGAACCATGAGGGCTAATAATAGCTCGCGCTAATGTGATTTTAAAATGTCCTGAGCATGAGATGTGATCATCATCGTTCGTGCAGCAGTTCTCTGCTTTTGCTCTGGCCTGATGCCCTATTGCAAAGCAAAATACCTACACGCAGCCAAACAATAAACAGCACCATGGCTATTGTTTCTTTTCATTAGCGAGCAAGCCGCGTGACGTGACAGGCAGCCAGAGATACAGGCCTTGGCGGTGCAGAATTTTGCAGCCAAGCCCAGGAGCACCGTAGCCGTGGCGCAATTCGCACGCCAAGCACCGATCCACAGGAGAAGATGGCGGAGGCGCAGGCCGCTATAGCGAGCTAGGCGGCCTGCCCCGAGAGCCCCTAGTCCCGACTGGGCCGATGCGACAAAGCGTCGGGTAGCTCCAAGCTCGCCGCGTACAGTGCGGCACAGTGCTGAGCAAGCTTGGTTGGGTTCGGGGGGTTCCTTTTTCCGCTGCTGCTTTGAATACGAGCCCTCGCCGTTCCTTTGTTTGTCAAACCCTGTCACCTCAAGATTAAAACACTCTCGTTTTATCCTCACTTCTCAACCGTTCTCCTTTTTTGTCTCTCGTTTTTGACGTTTTACTCAACTCTCGCAAGGCCTTTCCGGTCTCCCGCTTTATTCCGTATCTCGGTGCCGTTCGTTCTTTCTACCTTCAGACGCATATTTGCAGCTCAATCTCTCATTTCTTCCTCTCTCTCCTATTCCAACTATCCGCTCTCTCTGTCCCTCTTCTCTCGTTGGTCCTCCACCTGAGAGCTTCTTGATTGACAGCGGAAAAAAACACCGATCGTGTCTAAGAACTAAATCGCACTCACCAATACCCTGTGGCCTTGACTCGACTACCTTGTCGACGCCAAAGGCCAATCAAACGACCCCGGTCAGCAAGAGCCGAGAAATTTGCTCTATTTCGATTTCTTTCTCTTCTCTCTTCACATTCTTTCTCACCCTACAAAACACTCGTCATGTATGCAACAAGAGTTATTCAGGTGCTGGTTGCGGTGGTGTCCATCCTGTGTGTGGCACAGGCTACCTGGTGGGATGTTCAAAAGGTTCACCACCGAGGCTTGATTCGACGAGACGACAACCCCCTTTCTGGCCTCACCGGCGGCGACTCATCGAGCTCTGCAGGCGCAGACGATTCGAACTCCAGCAAAACAGCAGCTTCGAGCCCATCTTCCACCCCTGCGCATTCTCAGTCTGCAGCCGACGAGCCATCAAGCTCCGCCTCCTCTCCATCGTCTGCCCCAACCTCAGATGCACCATCTTCAAGTGCTAGCGCAGGAGAGAGCAGCTCTACACCCGCGTCTACACCAGCTGGTTCTACCACTCCCAGCTCTAGCTCTGCGACTCCAACACCAGATGCCTCTGGTTCTACTACCACTCCTCCCGCGTCCAAGACCACATCTAGCAAAGGCAGCGATGACGACAGCAGCACCGACAGCGGTAGCAGCAAGACTTCTGCTGGTGGCGATAACAACAACGCAGCAGCTGCCACCACGACGCCACCCCCTGTTTCGACCAAGGTTGAGGTTATCGTCAAGACCGCCAGCGATGGATCCAAGACAACCGAGACTACCACAACAAAGACCACCCAGACTGCCGGCCTCAACGCGGATAACTCTAAAGCTTCTTCGGGCATGTCGGTGCAGACTCGCAACACCATCATTGGCGTTGTTGTCGGCGTTGGTGGTGCCGTTATCCTCGGCGCGCTCGGACTGGTTGCCTTCCGAGTCTGGGGCCGCAAGAAGCATGCCGAAGAGGCTGACGGCCTCATGGCTTACGACGTCGACATCAGTGCCGCAGAGAAGTCTCCCCGGGGTAGCTCGTCGGGCAACGGTCCGCGGAACCCATTCCAGTCGACGCTGGAGAACTATCACCAGCCAGTAAACGCGTCGGCCAACTTTTAACATGATTTTTAATTTCTTGCGGTGAGGCTGTTGTTCATTTTGCAGCTGTTGCGGCACACGGGTATGGTTCGCCCTAAGCATGGGTTACGATGTATGTCGACAAGATTTTGACTGGTGATGCCGCAAAAAACTTTTTGATGGAAACAGAGTAAAGGGTTAAAAAAAGAATTTCTTGAGCGATGCTGCTATACGTTTATGCGAGACTGTTTTCTGCAAACTGCAAAGCGAGCTCTTATTATTTTTCTGTCACTTGGCATATAGAATCGATATTGTTTTTTTCTGGAAAGAAAGCGTGATACCTAACTAATTACTCTAAACACCGAATATATTCTTTTTATGTTACCCTTCTTTCTTTATCTGAAATGGTCGACGTGATGAGTTGCATATACGCTTTTATTTCCATATGAGGGCACTCGAGGTACGACATTGTTGCAACGTTGCCACTCCCTTGGTACTTTGGAATGCCCAGAGAACAATGGCGAGGAAGAGACAATGCCCATTCTTCTCTTACATAGTGGCGAATACCGTGTTCAGTTATCTTCCCTCGGGCATTGTCTTCCAGAGACATTTCACTTGAACACGCCCGTTTGGCATCCCCCCTCTCCCTTGCCATGTTTAGGCAAGTATACAGCTTCTCTCTTAACCTGAGCCGCGTCTCTCTCGTTCTCTCCCGACTTTCCTTTCTTTTCTTTTAGCCTACGGAGTACTCCGTCAAACGTTGGCAAGATTCATAGGTGGCAGATACACGCACACGCGCATATATGCATATACACGCACGCACGCGCACACACACCTGCATACGCTGCTACCCAACATGCTCTCTCTAATTCGGTTGCCCAGGGCAAATAGAATGCAGTGTCTGACGGATTCTTTTTTCCTTCTTCTCGTTTCCATTTTCCCTTCTTCCGTCCCGCCCGAAGAGCTGCATGCATTATCCTGGCCACCCATGCTGGCAGAAATGCCGTGTCTGTTCATTCCAATCGGCCAATGGGGCGGCTCCAGCAGGACAATGCAGGACTAGCCGCTGCGATGCATCGTGGGCGCGTCACATAAACAACACCGAAGCTGCTTCTTTCTTTTCCTTCTTTTCTTCCCTTATTGTGTTTTTTTGTGGGGGGGGGGGAGGGTGAGTCGAGCAAACTGGCTCGTAATGCCGAATCCAGATTTGGAGCGTCTGGAGGTCTCCTTGGATTCTCTCACCTTTATTCTCTAGGCTTGGTGCTAGTACGAGTAGTAGTAGGTTGCCCGTTATCAGTGGTAGCAGTAGTGTTTCCAAATAGTAGTACTGTAACAGTACGAGGTAGCATCATGGCTTGCTCATTTCAGCAGACACAGGGATATTCCCAATACGTTGTTATGAACGTTGCTGACGCTAAAAAAGTCAATCTAAAATCTCCAGCATTTTTTTGTGCCTGGGTGTGGCACAAACGCTCAAACGGTGGCTCACAGCCGCTGGGTGGCCCCCCGCCGGTGTCTTTTAGCTCCCGAGGATTGAACCTGCGACCCCTGAGGCTAGAGAAAGTACAGGTACTCGAGTCGTGCGAGGATGTGCCAGCGGTTTGGAGATCTGGCCTCCATGATGTCAAGTTAAGCGGCTGCAATATTTTTTCTTCCATGACATAAATATAGGTGAATATTGAATACTATTACTACTACTACTACTACTACTACTATGTACTAGTACAGTTATACGTTGCCTAGTACCTTTAGGGCGGTCGCGTCGTCATGAAGGGTCATGAGCAGTTGAGCATTGATCTGCGCAACACGTGAAGCAGAATGTTTTTTCCGGCGTGACGGCTTTTAGTGGTATTTCGTGGGGGGCGAATGACGCTCTAAAGTGGCCGTCAAGTACTGTACAAACTCTCGGAGTACCTGTTGTGCTTGTGCTAGCGCCCGGTCTCCTGCCATGCCGAGAAGAGGGCAAAAGCCAGTTGAGGGTTTGCATTCTGACACAATATTGAAGTTGTGCTAATTCAAGCAACTTGAGCGCAAACTGCAGGTACCGAAACAGAAAGTATGAGCATTTGTAGTTTGACTTGGTTTGTGTTGACAATGAGTAGTCGAGTTCTTGCAAAGGCTTGTTTCGCAGCTCCTCTTCTGTATGGGGTAGTAGTACCAATAGCCCTCTAGAGTCCGGCCGAGTGTTTCGACGTCGTCTCTCCGCGTTTTTGGTACATTTGCCCCAAGTAGAGGTACAATCACGCTCCAGCTTTATTTTCCCTTAGCGGCGGATCACTGGTCAGCCACCACGAGCACTTGAGCTGTTATTTCGCCATTATTGTCTCTGCTTCTTTTTCTGGGTATTCTATCTTTTCAAGCCACTACCAACTCACGCTGCATGCACATGCATTTCTGCATGGGCGGTGATGCTTGAAAAAAAAAAAAAAAAAAAAAAAAAAAGAACAAAAGAAAAAGAAAAGAAAAGCTACGTCACCCACGCTGCATTTTGGCTACGAGAGCGCTTTCCTGTCTAAGCCGCGTACGATTCAGCGCCTACAGTAAAGTGTCTGAGACGGCGACTCGCTCACTTCACCGTCACTTTTCTAGGCCGAGCCAAGTACCTGTACCCCAAGCCTCGTACCGACTTTCGTGGCAGCCTTCTGGACCCTTGTCGCTGCCACCCGACATTGGGTTACTTCAGTGCGCCACTGGGTCTGGCCAGCGGAACCTCTCATTAAATGTCCAGCACCGGCGTGCGAGGCAAAAAGGTGGTGTTGTGTTTAGCAGCAACTACCGAGCGCTGGTGCAGGCCATATGCCTGTTTGCTGCTCGTTCCCAACTGTCTCTCTGTCCCTAATACTAGTAGTAGTAGTAGTAGTAGTAGTAGAAATGCCACTCTAATTCCCCGTAATGCTAGGCCCAGATGCCAGGCCAGATATGGCCCGTAGTAGCGCTCGTATGGAGTCGCATCGCCCAGATGGGGCATCGACCTACTATTTGCAGCACTATACGGGCAGCTCTCTAGTCGGATTAGGCATGCCCGTATACTGGCCATTGGCTGAAGGCCCAACCGATGCAAAACGCAGGCCGCTGGAGCTGTTTGCTGGCAACTGGGCCACGACACTCAGTCGGAGCTGCAGCTCTCCATCAGGGCCCATCCATCTGCTCACTCCCCTCCTCTCTTCTTCTCTCCTCCGTCTGTCCTCCTTGCCGTGCCATCTCTCGCCTCCAGACTGGACTGACGCTGCGAGCCTCGTCTCTCTGACCCCAGACCCGCCCCAGCCCAGCTCCCCAATGACTGCGGCCACTCATCGACTCTGTCCTCGTCCCGGCGCTGCTTGAGTGCTTTGCCCCGAGTTCGACTCCAGATCCGATCCAGCAAAAGATACTGTACCAGCACACACACTCTCGCAACTCACACACCCGCGCCTTTTTCCTGGTCCCCAGTTTCCCGCCGCCCCCCCTTTTTCTTATTTAGTTTTAATCCGTCCGCGGTGGCCTCGTCAACGCGTCGCGTATTTTCACACCCCCCGACGGCCAGTCGCTGTGTGTTTCCTGGAGTGTCCCTGGCAGTTGACGGGACGGACGAGTTAGAAATAGAGGGACTCCCAGTAGGCGGATGTTGAGAATCAGCTGCAGGCGAACACGTTTTTCGTCTGCGCTGATCTCACCTGGTGAGCAGCATCTCCAATCCGACGCCTTGGCCGGGGCCCGCTTCCTGTGCAGCAACACCGCCATGTGCTTTAAAAGTCCAGAGTAGCTAATTCTTTTTTTTCTTCCTTTTTTTCCCCCGCCGTGTAGAACTTCGCTACGACGTCGTCTCCAGCTACGTCGACAATCCCTCTTCCTCCTGCTGCACCTGCGCAGGACGGCCTTGGAGACTCTAGCCCGGGATCCAGGACCCCGACGTCTCCCGCCTTGTCGACAGCCTCAACGGCCGACGACGAAGACGACGACCTCGGATCGTCCCCGGCGATTCCTCTGCTTCCTGCCCCCAAGCTGTCCGAACGGGCTTCGGCAATCTTGAGGGCGCCTGCATTTGACATCCACGACTTCCAGATCGACGACGACGAACAGGACGACAGTGACGGCAACCTCGCCTCTGACGACGAGCAGTTTGGCACTGCCAGCTGGGGCTCTCCATATCTCCGCAGCGACGTGAACCTCAGGCGCCAGAGCTACGAAAGCGAGGGGTCTGACAGCGACGAGTCCGAGAGCTTCCCCATCCACTCCTTGGACATCAATACTCCTTTCTTGCGCCCGCCGCCTGTTATCCTGAGCGGACGGCCTCAAACCCCGGCGCAGTCGCTTTTACCCACGAGTGCTGCCGCTGCCGTGCTTGTGCACAGGGCCAGGCGTCGGAACAGGGGACTTACCGAGGGCTGGATCCGCACTCACACCGCCGGCGACCAGAACACGGAAGCTCGACTCTGGTTCAGCGACGGAGACAGCAGCGAGCACTCTTCACTGAGCGGCTCGGAAGCTGACTGGTATCAAAGTCGAGATCCTCGAACACCTAGGCCGTCGAGCAGATATAGGGCCAAGTCTCGATCCACCTCGCGACATCCTCGTGCTATCTCTAGCGTCGAGACCCTAAAGGCCGGTGATCCTTTACAATCGGAAATAGACGACGACATGGCGAGCTCAGTCGCCACCGAGACGGGCTCGGTCGTGGGCCTGTCGCTCCCAAACAACCACAACGACATGGCCGCGCCTGGGCCTGAACAAGTAAACGGCAACAAGGCGATGCCTTCGATCCCACCCATCAAAGTCTCAGAGAAGCCCCTGCCCTGGGAACCGCTTGCCGCGCCTCGAATCAAGAAAAAGGTGCCATGGAAGGGCAAGAGCATCATGATTATGCTACCACAAGATGAGGAGCGCGGCCTCCCAGGACGACCACCGTTTCCTCTTCGACAACACGAGATTGAGCGAATGTTTGATTCCTGGGTGGAGCTGGGATATAACGTAGACGGCTTTGATTTGCCGGCAGAGGATGATACGACTGGTGAATCTCAAAGCAGAGAAGCTTGGCCTAGTTTTGAGGACTTGGCGCAAGAGCGTTGTGAACGAGACTTTACAGTAGTCTTACCAGACCTGAATGGTATGTCACATAGGGCTAGGGGGGGGGGGGGGGGGGGGGGGGGGGGGGGGGGGGGGGGGGGGGGGGGGGGGGGGGGGGGGGGGGGGGGGGGGG
>JAJKFY010000081.1:0-27089 GCA_021066465.1 Trichoderma asperelloides | reverse complement strand
GGGGAAAATTGCTATTACAGAGACAAGCGAGTGGTGGAAGGGCCATGAGATCAATGTCCTGGGAACTTATCTTCTCGTGTTTCCATCATCTCTGAGATATTGCAAATTGTTATCATTAAGTAATATATTCTCTGACAATCAAGGGCTCGCGTCAATAGCCAATTGACAAAATTCTGTATTTCCATCTGCCATATACGCAGACACAGACTTGCAAACAGCCAGCTCCGCCTCATCCAGTAAAAAGACAGGGGCTGTCCTGACCCCTCCAGAATAAGCACAGGCCCCAGAAAAAAAACCACGTCCCGCTAAATTACCACATGCGCTTGCGAGAAGCCCCTCCAGAGCAATTCCCATCTTCTCCTCAATCCCATATCAATCTCTACCTTGCATAGTAAAAGAATTCTCCAGATTTCTTGCTCTTCATACCTCAAGTCACAATGGCTGCCACTAAGGATTTCCGCCTCGTCTGCCTGGAGAACCCTCTTCTCGGTACGTATTAGACGCGCAGATTGCTGAAAGGACCCCTCACCCCCCAAATATACAGCTGTCAAAAGCAAATATTACTCTCGTCTTCCCTATGCTGACGTTGCCGCAATCACAGACATCCAGGCTGTCGGTGACGAGGCCCTGCTGAAGAAGTACAACCTCAAGGCCAACGATGCCATCCTCGCCGAGAAGGAGCACCTCGGCCTCTACGAGGACCTCCTCAACAACTTCGACGCCAAGCTCATCGCCGGCGGTGCTGCCCAGAACACCGCCCGTGGCGCCCAGTATATCCTGCCCCCCAACAGCGTCGTCTACTTCGGCGGCGTCGGCAACGACAAGTACGCCGCCACCCTGCACGATGCCGTCAAGACCGCCGGCCTGCGTGTCGAGTACCGCGTCGACGAGAAGGAGCCCACCGGCCGATGCGGCGTTGTCATCACCGGCCACAACCGCAGTCTCTGCACTGACCTCGGCGCTGCCAACCACTACGACCTGGACCACCTGAAGAAGCCCGAGAACTGGGCTCTCGTCGAGAACGCCGAGGTCTACTACATTGGAGGCTACCACTTCACCGGTAAGTATGAGAACGGAAACATTCAAGCAGATCTGAATTGCATCTATCCATTACATTACGGCATATGTACTAACGCAAACGGTTCGCAGTCTGCCCTCCCGCCATCATGGCCCTTGCTGAGGAAGCCGCCGCCAAGAACAAGATCTTCGCCGTGTCTCTCTCTGCTCCATTCATCCCCCAGTTCTTCAAGGAGGTCGTCGACGCTAGCGCCCCCTACTGGGACTACATCATCGGCAACGAGGCCGAGGCCGAGGCCTATGCTGTAGCCCACGACCTTCCTTCCAAGGAGCCCAAGGACGTGGTCAAGGCTCTGGCCAACCTTCCCAAGAAGAACACCCAGAGGAAGCGTGTTGCCATCATCACTCAGGGCACCGAGCCCACTCTGATCGCTGTCCAGGGCGAGGATGAGATCAAGGTGATCCCTGTTCGTGCTATCGACCCTTCTCTTATCAACGATACCAACGGTGCTGGTGATGCCTTTGCCGGTGGTCTGCTGGCTGGCATTGTCGAGGGCGAGTCCCTGGAGCAGTCCGTCGACAAGGGCCAGTGGCTGGCTAAGCTGAGCATTCAGGAGCTTGGTCCCTCGTAAGTTCTCTTTCCCCTTGCTCCTATTCGCTCTCCTTCACGCATGTTCCCATGCAATTCACAATTAAAACTGCAAGAAAAGTCATTTCATCATTAGTTCACCCAATCATCCATCCATCCATCCATCCATCCATCCACCCATATTGTCTATCCTGGGCTAACTAATTCCCTTCAGATACCCCTTCCCCAAGCAGGCATACTCGGCATCTTCTTAGATTGCCTTACGATAGCGCATTACTCTTATCGATCCATTCCCGCGGTAGGAATGGAAAGGAATTGGCGTTGAGGGATTAAAACGGGGGGCATAGGTTTCAACAACGGCGTTTTGCATCAATAAGGTAGAGAGTCCAGAAGCAGTGGGCTCCCTTTGCATACCAGGTCGGCATCCTCCACGATGCATGACCATTCTTGTGTTTGTGTTTTTTTCGATTCTTTCAATCTATTTCATGATAAATGATAGACCAGATTTGCTGCGCATCACAATAATCTCGTTTTTCCGGACTGAATAGCAATTTCATTTGCCTGTCTAGGCTACTCTCTTAACTTTGCTCCAAGAACCTAAAGCATTGCCAAAACCATCCATCCTCATATATATATATATAAAAAAAAAGAAGAAGAAGAAGAAGAAAATAGCATTTGCTAGAATGTCGCTGTAGAAAGTACGTGGTTATGCGCTGCCACATAAAGGCCTCTGACATTCTTAGTCGTAGTCACATAATTTAAATCGCAATATCTCAATCGCCCATGTAAAGACCTCAACAAGCATTGCAAAACATTATTCGTCCCAAGATTGTTTATCCTTCCTTCATCTAGCTCGAGCCTTGGTATGCCGATCTCATGACGGCGTTGTTATAACTCGATGTTGTCTTATCGATTTGAAAATGATTATTGATAGTCTGATTAGTCTCTCTCAAGAGAGCTTCTTGAAAGACGTGGCCTGGATCTACAGCAAATTGCATGTTGTACTGTAAACCATTCGCCGGGGTGCCATGGTAGAGGCTGCTAGGGTGAGAGAACGAAGAAATGCTCGACTGGTTTGTCCATGCCGGGTAATGATTCGATTCCTGCATTGTCGCCATAACGCCCGGTGGCCTCGAGGCGTTGGAGTTGTGCGACCAGTGACTAAAAGACGATGTGCGAGGAGTGCTTGAGCCATTGCTGAAGGCTTGGAGCAACTGTTCCCGGTGTAATCTCCGAGCAGATGTGTTTGGTGGGCTGCCGACTCCGTTTGCCATGTTGCGCGGAAGATTATCAGAGACATCACGGCCAGGCGTAGTAAAGGGGTCCTCAAGGAGATGGCTTGCCGCAACAGACGCATTGGGGGAGTGCGTTGTGCTTCGGCGGCCGTTTTGAGTGTTTTGGCTCACGGGCAGTGCCGGGTCACGGGCGCCATGCGGATTCGGCGTGCCGAACCAGGCCCAAGGAAGAGGCGCAAATTTTCCCGATGCGATGGATTCCGTGGGGCTTGCTTCTGTGTGGAGTGAGCCAAATACATCGTTGGCAGTGGACGTGTGCATTCCGTATGAAGACTCTTCAACAGGGGTTAGTGGCCTCAAGAAAGGGGCCACCATGTCGAGAACCGTCTCAGCGCCTCGATTCATAGCCTCGGAGTCTTCATAAAGGTCATCGTCTTCATGCAGTAAAAGCCGACTGGCTTCCTGCCGGCTTGATACTGGAGGCTTCGCAACTTCTGTTGCTTCCAGCTCATGGATCGCCTGGTCATGGGAGATAACCTTAGTTTGAATTGACTCTTCTTTATCAGCGGCCCTCAATACCCCAACAACCTGAGTCGTATCCTCTTCCGTTTTTTGTTGAGCTTGTGGCTTCTCGGCAACTGGTTGATAGTCGAAAATCAGGGCAGTTCCCTCAATTTTATAGGCCATGGGGAATGCGTCATCGTTGGCCAAGAAATACGCGCAGCGGAGAATATCAAGGATTCTTCCTATTCTTTCACTCGATGGTGAACCGCAGCCGTCTTCGAGGGCGTGAGGGTAAGGCTTGCAGTCCCCATCCTCGTTGCAGTAGACTCTGCAATGTTCGGGAAGATCTTCTTCGTTGAGTGGTTGGAATCCCAGGATATGGATGTCTTCCGGAAGCAAATATGGGCAAGATTTCAAATTTTCCAGGCTGTAATATTCTGCACAAAGTATAGTGAAGATTCTCGACATATTTTGAATCATTTCTGGAATGGTTGCCCCAAACGCATCTACGACGCTAGATATCTCGGTACGGCGGGCTGCGAGCCACATACCATATACGCGCAAAACGGGAAGAAGGGCTTCAATGACAGAAGTCTTTGCTTGCGTTTCTTCGGAAGAATCCAATTGGTGGTCGAGGCCTTCAGCGTTAGAAAGAGCCTCTTTAAGCTCAGACTCGAAGGCTTTGCAGAACGTATAGATGAATTTGGCGTTAAAGCGAAGCGTGTATTGGTAAAAGCGCATGGAAGTTTCCGTCTGGTTTTCTGCTCAAGATTAGTTAGCAAATAGTAGCATGTTGGCGCATATATATCACGTACCTTTATATTGAGCGGAGGCTATGCAGTGTGCCAGCATATTCACCTGTGCCATCTTTAGGAGAGCGTTAGAAGAGGCGGGATTTCGGCAAGCCATCTCAAGCCGGTGCATCACTTCGCCTTCCAACTCTTCTTGAGGACGGAACACCTCTCCTTTATAGAAATAGGCGTGTAGCTTCACAAACCACATTGTGAAATGATCTTGAGGTGCAGTGACATTGTGTCTGGACTTGGATCCATTAGGGGCTAGAACCGTTTTAAACTCAGCTTCCAGGTTGGTCTGAGCATTGGGATGAGGGCTTTTCACAGCCAAGGCGCGATAAAAGTGGTAGACCACGTCGAGATGATTCCCTTGTTCGAGGTTGATAATTCCCATCTGATGGAAAGCGAAGCCTGATTGAGGTTGAAGATGGTGAGCCAGTCCGTAGTATAGCAAGGCGCCTTCATAGCCAGAGTTCTTATGCCGAGCTTGAACTCGATATCGTGTCAAGTCTCCCAGGTGGACCAGTGTAAGGTGGCAAGAGTATAGGACTTTGCGCTGTAAATCTTCCGAGACCGGGCTAACTTTATCTTCGACGACCAACTGGTCAAGTTCAATGCCTTGCGCAATTCGTTTAAGCTCCGGGATATCATAGTACGCGGATAGGCGCTGGATATATCCTTTATAAAACTTATGGGCGATGCGCAGGAAGTTGTTGTACATCTTCTCCACCTTTCGCTTCTCGACCGCATGAGAAGATTGCTTGAGCCGGCCCAAGATGCGTCGATACTCGGCATTGATCGAGGTATGAATAAGCCATAAATATTCCTCTGTTTTCTGGGAGATGGCAAAATCAAAATCGAGAAAGATGGTAGATACACAAGCGAGGCGGAACCT
Source organism: Trichoderma asperelloides (assembly GCA_021066465.1). Taxonomy (NCBI): domain Eukaryota; kingdom Fungi; phylum Ascomycota; class Sordariomycetes; order Hypocreales; family Hypocreaceae; genus Trichoderma; species Trichoderma asperelloides. The sequence continues at coordinate 22,055 of JAJKFY010000081.1, read as the reverse complement.
ACACAAGAGCGAGCGCATTAGTTAAATTCACATGTAACTCTAGACCCCAGGGTCGCATACTTCTCCAAAAGGCTATCTACCGCTTCGAATTTGGAAATGTCGATTCCAGAACCATTTCCTGGCTGGAGCTTGCCGATGTCTCGTGCTAGATACTTGCGCAACTTCTGGGCGTCACTATGTCACAAATGTCAGTCTTGTCCACAACTTTCGAGCACTCATTATGTTGCGCCATGAGGCAACAGACGCAAGGGAGGCATCGCAGAGAATATCGAGGTCTTGAATGAACGTACCGCCAAGCAAGGCTCGCTGGAGGGGCATTGGACGACGCCATGTTGTTGACAGGCTTGTTTTGCCTGAAGATCGGTAGATGTGACGTTGGATAATGGTGTGGTGATATCGAATATTATAGGCCTTCAGCTACGCAATCGGTTCATGCTCTCGGGAATCCAAATCGCAGAGATCCAGACAGTCCATAACTCGGAATCACGTCGGATTGGGAGAGCTGGTACCGAACTCGGCTGGTGGGAATCGGGCAAGCAGCTGGGAGAGAAAACATTGGTGACGATGGGAATATATAGACCAAAAATCTGCTAGCTCGAGGGTAAATATTGCTTTTGTTTACCTATGCCGTAGGTTTGCTCAGTGGCGGCGTATTGCGACGAAACTTTTTATTTTTTTTTTCTAAAATGAGAGAATGGCGATAACTAAGTGAGTGGCTTCTGAGCCCCTCAAGGTTAACTGCGCTGATTGTGGTGGGAATTCTTCGGCTGTTCTTTTTTTAGCTGGGCAACAACGCAGCCACACCTTAAAGCAGAACGCTGTTCCAGGCACGAACAAACATGCAACAGAGGAACATTGATCAAAGTTGTTCATTGAGAAGAAAAAATTGTATTGAAATTGATTTTTCTTTCTTTCTTTCTTTTTTTTTTTTTTCTTCTAAAGACTTCACACTAAAGGGAAGAACTAAACTTAAACAAATACATTCATGCGTATGCTCTATGCTAGCAATTATCCTGTATTCAAGTCTGATTTACCGTCTACAACAAACTCTTCATATCGCTTCTTTCTGGAGCATCCTTCAAAGTAAAAGGCGCCACGCTTGTCGTCACCAAGGCAACTGAAATCCAAGGTATATATTTGAAGTAACTTACACGTAGGAAACCTCCAAACAATGTTTTGCGCAGTTTCGACTACTTCATATTTTGCTTTACCCAGATGCGCTTGATGCTAACCTGGAGGCATATTTGCAACTCTGTGGATTGTCCGACTCAAATCTCCCCAGTCAAGTATAACATCCAGTTTCTGTTATGCACAGCCGTTAATTCACGATTAATCCGAATCTCGTATTGGGTGCAGCGCAAGTGCAGGGCAATCTTCAATATCGCTTCCATCACTGCCTACAGCAACTATAGACCTTGTGAATGATTCGATACTTAGATCTCGCTCTAGAGTCTAGACCAAGCAGCGCTAACGCCCTGCACGAGTGTGGGGCAAAGTCCACTCCAAGCATCACATCTAGTTGGGCAGGCATTTCCCAACTTACAACACTCTCCTCCTCAGCTAAACATCCTGAGTCGACCCTTTTGCGTGTGTTTGACTGCTTTATTGGACATTCGTTTTGCGGCCCAGTTATTCCCAGTTATTGAGCAGTTCCCAACGCCCACACTCCGCTGTGTCTGCATATACCCGCCCCCCTCTTGCTTCTGTTGCAGTATTGCTGGTCTTGGTCCGAATCAAAGTAATATTTTGCCCCATATAGCTCACAATATATTAATTAAAGATGAAGCGCTCACGAGAGGCGGAAGAGCATTTAGAACTCGACCCGCAAGTGGGAGACTCTCCTCATCTCGCAGACGTTGAAGTGGATCTCCGACCCGTCTCGAAAATCGCTGGTCTTGATTCGGCCATTGAAGACGAGGAAGCCGAATTCGTCATGAGATGCTCACTACCTCCCCATAAAGAACCAGTGGGTTTTCGGTTCTATGACGAATACGAAACCCATTACCACAATTTTCACACAAACAGGTGCATTGAATGCCGCAAGAATTTTCCCACAGATCATCTTCTCAATGTGCACATTGAAGAGTGTCATGACCCTCTGGCGAGGGTTGCTAGAGAGAAGGGAGAGCACACAGTAAGTTAAATGCGATGCCTTCAACGCAGTGCCTTGAGAAAAATATCATCTCTAACATAGCTCAGTATTCTTGTTTTGTTGAGGGATGTGAGCGCAAGTGCATGACTCCCCAGAAGAGGCGACTTCATCTAATAGACAAGCACATGTACCCAAAGAACTTCTTCTTCGCCGTCACAAAAGACGGAATTGATGGGAAGCGTTCTCTTCTAATCGAAACTGGCCGCAGACGGAGATCGTCGGCTGGTTCTCAATCACAGGCAAAGGAGTTAAGGCGCCGTGCAAATACCTTGGAAAATGAGGCGTCACATTCCGATGACAAGTCTCGGACATCACGGCCATCACAGCCTCCTACTACGGTGGATAAGGGCGAGGCGAAGCCAGAGAAAATTGATACTGACATGGCAGATCTTACTGGAGCCATGTCAGCGTTACAGTTTGTGCCACCCAGCGTCCGATTCGGCCGAGGCCGAGCAGGATTCTCAAAGAGGTAAAGGGAATCAAACGGAGTGAACTGGAGATTGCGAAAATATAATCAGCATAATATTATGGGAGAATGGTGTTCAGCCAAAATAAAGGACATGTACCTCTTTCGGTCTCAACATAATACCCAATCTATACCCTCTCTCTTTTTTTTTGTCCTTTATCGGAGCATTTCAATCGTAATTTGACGCCCGACGCCCTAACGCCTTTGACCATTATCCGGCTCATATCTCTATATTCGAATCAGAATTTTCGGAATTCAGGAGCGCAAGTCCCCTATTAGTCGCTAGATGCACATCCTCTGCAGCCGCAGCTGACGCACTGCATATCGCTATCTTCTTTCAGCTGAGCCCTCGGTACTCGGCAGATGCAAGTGCTGTTGAAGTTGGTTTCCTTGGTCTGAACACAACGCAAACAACAGAGCTATTTACTTGTCAGTATATCTCAATGAAATAATAAGCGAGGCAGAATGCTAAGCGATCACTCACTTTCTCGTAACCTTGCTTCTTCCACTTAGCGATGAGCATCGCATCAGCGTACCCATTTTTGAGTAGCCACTCGTAGAGTTGCTTGCTGATGGCCTCCTTCTCATAGTACAGATCGTATACGTAGCGGCTTCTCTGATGCGCAATCTGGAAGATTTCCCACTGCGCCATGTGTTTTGGGCCGGGAGGTGGAGGCTTGTTCTGCGCATCCTTCATCTTGTTCGCAAAGATCAAGAGATCATCTTCGATGTCGCTGAAGCCTTCTGGCGGCGGCTTTCGTTTTGAGGAATGTCTGATAGCCGGCATTGTGACTCAACTGAATAAACAGAGTAAATCGCTTTGTGCAGAGAGTAACAACAAAACGCGGCCTCGGGAACTCGATGCAAGATCAAGAACAAGCTTAGGCAAAGGTTCCAGGAGCAAGCTTAGTAGTGAAGTTCCAGAAGCGCGTCGAGAAGGCTGAGCTAAGCCACAGGCGAGGGGCAAATATGGTGTGGCGCAAATAGCGAATTGGCGCTGAATCACGTGAACGCTTCATGCTCCAAGGCGGGCATGCTTTACTGGTATCAACTCAACGTCACGGCATTATATTGATTGCGCTGAGAAGCATAGATTGCCCGCCATGGCCATTACGCCGACTCAATTCGCCAAGAAGACGGCGCAATGTGAGCTCTAAAGCCAACTCCATACTCTCCTCAAGCTAACTGGGTCAATCAGCCGCCAGTTGGTCGGATGCGAAACGTCGAGTCCTTTCTTCCTACCGCGAATGGATCCGAGGCGTACGTCCCACGAAATCCCCTCTCTCAAGTTCAGCTGCCGGCGAAGAATTAGAAATTATCCTTTAGGAGGAATATTGCTATGCTGCAGAATGGGAATCTAATAGAGAGAATACAGGCACCTGAAATCCAGACCATGTACAATGTCCCTCTGCCCGTCTCTGTTCTCCGAACACGGATACGAGAAGAGTTTGAACGAAACCGACACGCGAACAACCTTTCTGTCGTCGATGTGCTCCTCTTCAAATCCCACGCTGAATACCAGGTACGAATGCTATCCGCGAAAAAAAAAAAGAGCCAAGAGAAGGGAAAGGAGACGAGTTGCTAATGGCTGGCGGGTGGTAGGAAACAATGAACTTCTGGAAGCAGCAGACTCACATCTTGTCTTATTTCAACGACAACTTTAGAGGAGACAAGAGACTCCCGTCTAGCTTCATGTCTGGTTTCTTGGAGGTGAGTTTACGAGGCGATGTCGTGCGGGATAAAGAATATTGGCTAACAAGGATTAATAGGGCCGAAATTAGAAACAATGCAAGAAATTTTGTTTTTGTAAATATATATCTTTGTAAAGATCCTATGTCAAAACCTGCCATATAACGCCCTGAAATCGCATAATGTCCATATACAAATGTCCTTTCTATACACCACTTTGGACGGCAGCCCGATTCCCATTAACTGCTGACTCCTTTTTTCCCCATCATACCAATCGCTCATCGCTCAATGCCCTGCTCTGCATTGAAACTCTGCCTCTCTGACCAGAACTTCTCAGCAACTACATCGCATACATCTTGCAAGTCACTCAGGCCCTTCTTCAGGGCATTCACAGCCGTTCCATCTATAAACAAGAGGGTTAGCAAGATTGACATCATTGAACAAGAAGAAGAGAGTTTACCATATGTCTGTATTCTGATGTTCATCTTGGGCTCAGATGGATGAGGAATTGAGTAGGCGCAGAATTCCACGTCGGGGCTAAGGAAGATTAGCTTCAGTGAACTCAGCGGTGCCATGGAAGAAAACATACTTTTTCATGATGATATATCTAAGGGCATTGCCCAATGTGTGCCCCTCATCTGTGAATTCAAACGAAGCCGCAGTGTCCGTTGAGCCAGGAAGCTGTCATCTCTATTAGTGAACTGAACACTCTCCCAATCATGCCAGATTCTTGCCGTACGATTCGCACTCTCTGAGCCTCAATTTCTTCCTCTTCTTCCTCCTCAGCCTCAGCATCTTCTCTCATTTCGGCATCCTGGCTAATCTCTTCCTGGGCAGAGGGTGGGACGTCTTGCATATCAGCGTCGTGAGACGAAGCATCGTCCTGCGCCTTTGTTCGTCCAGGCATCCTTGGCTTTTGTGATTTAAAGATTTCCAATTTTTTTTTTTTTTTTCCTTCTTAAGTAAATCTGTGCTGAGGAACAGCAAAATTTATGCGCCAACGTATAATAGTAGAGAAAACGTTTAGAATTGTCGCCGCCTTTTACTGTCAACTTTTTTTTTTTCGCCTCTGTCTCTCAAACAAAAAATTGATGAGAGCGCGCCGATAGTGGGGCGGCTTTGCGTCCAGCGCAGATTGATTACGGAAGCGGATCGGCGGTCCAGAAGAGCTAAATTGTCGGAAGTATGCGTCTCCGTTCCGGTGATTTTCTCTTTCAGTGCTTGCTAGCTCATGTCGTCGGCATCACTTCTAACCATCTCCTCAAGATTTACTCTTTCTTGGGAATGTCCGTGATTGAGATAGATCTTGGGGGAAATATGAAATATTCGCATTGTATGGTAAAATGAAACTTCATGTGACTTAATTACAAGGAAAAAATTCAATTTGATACTCTAGCAATCTTAGGATTCTATCCCCCCCTTTTTGTAGATACCATCACGCTCGACGTTTAGAATAGTAGGTAATTACCTACCATTTACTCACCAGCAACGAGGGTTTCAATCTTCTTTCCACTGGTGTCGTTATCTTGCTTGACTAGAAATGAATTTGTTTTATCCAGAGGAAGTGATAATGTCACATCGGCCTGCAAGCTTTAAAGTTATCTCTATAGCACCCCAGTCTCCCACGACTATATCATAACCTATACCTCCTTATTACTTATGATGCAAGATAATTTAATTCATAGAGAGTAAAAAGCAGAAGAGAAAAAAAAAAAGTAAACCAAGGGGAAACTTAAAAAAAAACAAGTGCCCCCACACAGGATTGAACTATGGACCTTTGCATTACAAGTGCAACGCTCTACCACTGAGCTATAGGGGCTCCTTTTTATCTTGACGCCCATCCAATATTTTGACATTATAAATTCTTTCCTCTTCTCTACTCTCCGTTTTGGATTGGCCATTTTCGACCAGTATCTTTGTTTAATTTTCCCGAGCAAACTACAACAATGTCAAGAACATTAGTAACAGAGCCGCTGTAATGGAATTACAGGCCTGTAAGGTAGAGCCTTAAGTTGTTGTAAAGGGTGTATTAGCGTAGAGTGCTAAGATAGTGAATCTTCTGGTTATTGACGCAGTTAGCACCCTTTCTATCTGTTACAGTAGCTATTTATTTACAGCTGAATGTATATCCTATAAGCATTGCTATGGATGACAACAGGATTATTTCTTGGGTCCGCAGCCAAGCCAAAGAGCACTACAATTCCCTGCCTTCGGACGCGGCCCAAAACTACAATATTACATCGGGAAAAATACAACCTTCCGGAGGCTGTAAAGCGCGACAATTCCCTACCTTCAGACACGACGATAAAACGCAAGCGGGTGGCTGGTAATTGTCGCTAGAAGCTTTCCATGATACACGCTCCAAGTCCGCCATAAAATCAACAGTGGCATAGAAGGACGTAGGATCCCTAGCATCTTTACCTCAGCTGAGCTTTGCGGCGATTCATACTCCCTTACTACAAGATATGTACGCCACCACGCGTGATAAGATTCGCTTACGATCCAAGCCATTCGCGGAACGCCACGAAGCCGCCATTCGTTACACATCCCAGATAACGGGCAGATCCTCGAGATCGGAGAATGGCCCCAACGCCTGGACAGGTTAGCAGATGCATGGGGAACCTACAACTTTAATCCTGCAGGGTGAACTTACCGACGAGTCAAGATCAAGCCAGTCCGTGGCCTGCCATTCGTTGAGTGGAGGGAGAGGAGCAGCACTGGCTTCGTTCAGCATCTGGCTCAAGTCCAAATTCATCGCGCTGGAGTCATGAACAGTGTTGAGGGCAGCCTCTTGTGTCATTGCGATGCCAACTGTATCATCAACCTGATGCTGAGCGGGCCGCATCGAGCCCTGCCTTGCCTCCAAGCGGAGTTCTTCGAGGATGATAACATACCGAGGCCCAGGCGAATGCGTAGACGCCGCCTGAGCTAGGTGGCTATGGCAGCGCTCGGCCAGTTCAAAGAGTGACGGATCATCGGAAACATTGCCTCCGTAAGCCTTTTGTTGGATCTCCCACACGTAGACAACGGCCAGCGCGCAAAAGGTGGCGTACGGCGTCCACCAGAAGGCGTGAAAGAGCATCCCATCGCTCACGATGTCATCGACAGTCTCAAGAGCCATCCTGGCGGCACTGATACATTCTGCCACGATTTGATTGAGCGGTGATGACGTCGACTGGCCATTGTAGCCGAGAATGAACGGCCTGTTTGCATGCATCATGGCGTGACAATACGCTAGTTTCAATGCTATGGCTTCCCGACGAAAGGACGGTATGAGGCTCCGGGGGCGGATGGTCCCGAGGTGTGCTGGCAGATCTCGGTGCCAATCGTGGAGCAGGCGACAGAAGTTCTTTGCCGCGTTCAGTCTTTCCGGCCTGGGGATCGTCTTCAGAGAGTAAACTTCTCTGGATATGTTGTCGATGATTCGAGCAATCCTGTTCTGTTTAGCACTACAGTCCGCGCTAAGGGTAGAATGGCATACTCGGCGTGCGCTATTAGCGAGTCGATGTGACAATCCAGCATCGGAGGCGATAGAGAGGGCCCTTGAGGGCTCATGTCTTCATCGTTGATTCGATCCGGATAATCCTGGTTGATGTCATCATCGTGCCACAGCCTCGGTCTTCCAAAAACAACGGATAAGTACTTGTCGATGATGTACACGACCCAGAATGTGCGCCGGCGGCATTGCAAGACGATGTAATCCGTATTCGCACTCCTACCCGTTGCGTCCCTACCCCTCCCTGACTTTCGATGAAGGCCAAGGGCAGAGACAATAGGGACTGTACTACCAAACACGTACCATGCCTGATTCATTCGGCCGGTTTGAAGGAGATAGAGTACTTGCAATACCCTTGCTTGGACTGACTCTAAGCGCGGAAGTCCAACCTCGCCTGTTGTGAGACTGAGCGCCTCGCAAAAATAGTAATCACTGCGACTCAATGGGAAGCCATTGTCGTCGTAGGTGGATGTGGATCCCGATATCTTCTCTTTTCGAAGACTCGCAATTGCAAAAATATTAACGATAAGTGCCGCCTTGGAGTGCCCCAGGTTGTGGTGTACAGGTAAGTTTTTCTGTGCGTTGTCGAGCACAACTTGTAGGAATGACGCGCAGTACTGACGATGGAGGCATCGGTATGTGACAACACAATTTTCAAAGTAGAAGTCAAATAGCTGCGTTGCGAGCTGCCGATCTGGTATCAGCACCGGCTGGCCTGGAGGGTCCGCGAAGGGCCGGTCTCCAGCCGACATAAGAGGCTGCGATCGCTCTGAGCCGGTAAGAACATCGGGAACAGTGCCTCCCTTTTGCAAAGAGAATCTCTTCCAGGCTCGGTGGAGAAATGTGAGATTTGAGGTGAGGTCAAAAAATTGGCCTTCAATCTCAGCAGTCTCGAGCTCCGGGGAGGCTCGACTTCGAAGCCCACTTCCTGCAGAAGCATCCGAGAACTCTCTTCTCTGTTCCGGACCAATCTCGTCTACAACGCGATTTGATGGTCTTTTTTGGTTACGTCAGTACGCGGTCTCAGCTTAAAAGTCCTAAGGATAACCATCCAATACCTGGAGGATTTTCTGGCCAGCGGCGTCTTAGCACCCTGCTCCAGAACTGGTGCCTCTGAAGCCCGTGGTGTTGGCGGTCGGCCGCGCCGGTACTCGGCATCATATAGACATTCCAGATCTCTCTTCGTACAGACATCGCAAGGGATGTTGCCTGTGCACCGGAGCTTTTTGACCCTGCAGAAATCACAGGCTCGGCTGACCTTTTGCAGCTTGCGGCGGTTTCCGGCCTCCGAGCCCACACTGGAGTGTCGAGTTGTCGGCCGTTTGGCGCGCGATCCAGCGCTTCTTGTGTGTGAACTGGACGTGCAAGCCTCGGAAACCGGTGTCGGATTCCCCGTCGGGCCGTCAGCTGTGCTGCCCTGAGTTGTCACCATAGCCATAGGCGAGGCGAGTTAACTTGCAGAGAATCCGGATTCACCTCCGCGGCTCACGCAACTACTTGTCGGCTGGGCACATGCAAGGCTTGAGGTCCGAGGGCAGAAGACGCAATGGTAGGCGAGAGGATGGAATATCCGAACAAGTTCACTGCGCCAATGTTTCTATTGTCCCGCTGCATAGTTAATAGCTTCCGGCTGCGTCTGGCCGTGTTGATGCTGAGTCCATAATCCGGATCGAAGCCTCGGATTAAGGAAGGCGACGCCACAAGCTGCGTTAGCTTCTCCACAGGACCATCAGTTCGCCTATCTGGTGTTCAAAGCTACGATACTACTACTTCACAGTACACATTTGCGAAGGCGGGAATATGTGTTAGGCTGAAAATCGTAATGCATCAGAAGTTCTCGCCTTCGTGTATAGCTACTGAGCACTTCCGCCTTTCCTACAGAGTATATTTGAACAAAGGACTCTTCTCGCCCATGCGGTCCAGATCCTCATCCGTGTATCTCGCCCTGACCTCCTCGTCCGTCATCTGTGCCTTCTTTGCGTTGCTTCGCCGAAGCAGCAACTCCAGTAGTGTCGCCGCCACAATGCCAGCGAGTGCAAAGGCCAGCGATGTCCCATATCCGGTGGGGTAATGCGGCGCTTCTCGGTCAATGTAGATATAGGACCCAACAAGCCCGCCAATGTTGCCGATACACACAAGAAGCCCAATGTTCACAGAACGCTTGGCAGGATCAGGGGTATTGGCAATGTTCCATGCATTTACTCCCGGCAATATGGGGTATAGTCTGTCATTTGGTGTTAGTGACATCCAAAATGCAACCAGGGGATGGCTTACCCAAGCATTGCTAAACAGACAGCGAAGTAGCAGGCGGCAACATTGTCCTCGATATTTCCAGACAATGCAAACAAGACAGAGAAGGCGACAACGACGCATATTTGTGGACCGATAAGGAAGGGATATCTCCAGGAATATTTGTCCGCAAAGATGGCAAACGCGTATGCTGAGATGGCGCCAAGAATATAAGGAGGGATCGTGAGCAGCTGTGCGTTTGCCGACTTGTACCCCATAGAGGTAAGGATCGTAGGCATCGTGAACTTCATCGCGTAGTTTGGTACTGCATTCGACCAGTTGGCCAAGGAAAGGAGGTAGAGCTTGTAGTCGCACAAGATGTCTTTGAAGATGGCAAGGTCGAAGTGCTTCTTGGTGTTGTCTCTGAATTCGCGCGGGCTATTAGATCGACGGGCAAGCTGGCGCAGTTCCAGATAGCGGATCTCCTCGGCATCCAACCAGCGCGTAGAGAGTGCAGGAGAGTCGCAGAGTAACAAGAAGCACAGCGCACCCACGGTGACTGTGAATATACCTTCGAGGATAAATATCCATCGCCAACCGTCAAGGCCAGCGACGCCATCCATTTTACCAATCGCGAAGGCAAGAAGACCAGAAAACGCACCGCCAGTTGCAGCTGATGTATACAGGATTGCGATGCGGACTTGGGTTTCCTGGGGGAGATACCAGTTGGAAATGATGAGGACCGCGCCAGGGAGGAAACCGGCCCTGTTACGAGGTTAGCTACGAAGGAAGCCATCGGTACCAGCTTTCACGCACTCAAATATTCCCAGCATAAAGCGAGTAGCAAGCAGCCCGGCGTAGTTTTGTACAATGCCTGTCAAGGTCATGATGACGCCCCATGCGATGACGATGCCGCCCATGTAGATGGACGGCCTGTTGATTTTGTGCAAAATCATATTGGACGGAACCTCTGAAACAACGTTAGAGACGGCTTGATTTTGCGTCGAGGAGAGGGTTGACATACCGCACAGCACGAACGGGATAAAGAATATAGCGACAGCCACATTGTAATCTACGCCGCGCATCTCGAGGTTTTTTGTCATGCCCTCGATCTTTGCATTGCCTTGTAAAAAAAGTTAGATCTAGCAGAGGTGGCCAGTCATCAGGGCATTACCAATATTGGTTTTATCCATATAGGCCATTAGGTAAAGCAGGACGAGCATGGGTAGCAACCGCCACTGGCATCTAATTAATATCTCTTCTCCAACCGTGTCAACGTTTGGTCACTCACATCGACTTTTCGGACAACTCTCTTCTTGCGCTCCTCACTGAAGTTTGCAAGAAAATCGGCGTCATCCTGTGACACGCTGCCGGAATGCTCCTGGTGAATGATATGACTCTTCTCGAGAGGAGACTGTTCCACGTCCCGAGACTCGGCTGACGGTCGTTTGGGATCCATTGGGATATGTGTGGTGTATTGATGAGTAGTTAAACGAAGATTATATGATCAAGCCATAGACTTGCCCGTAGGTGAACTTGCTTGGTTTTGGATTTCAGCAGGGGGAAGTCCTGCCTTAATACCAAGTCCCGAGGAGTTTTGACCCCAGTCCTTCGAGTGCCCGGATTAAACAAACGAGTAGTGGACTAGTATATGGTTAAGTTGAATATACTAGTAGGTTACGCCTCTAACATATACATGTTTAATATACAGCTAGTCTTTTGCACTAAGAAGAATAACTTGTATAGTAGTATATAGCTAATCTTTTACACTAAAAAGACTAGCTGTATACCTTAGGTACTATATATGTACAGGTTACAGGGGTGAAATATATTCAGCTCATCACACCAGTTAATGACCAGGATGGATATTCTGTCAACACCCGTAGGATCGAGGCTCTTGGCAGGACTCTGGGGAAGCCCATGTCAACGCATGGCGACCCCATGGGGAACGAGATTTGCAATCCAAATAGTATCCACAACCAAGAACCCAGGTGTCGCGGGGTTTGCTACACCCCACAGACTAGTCGAGATCTGGTGTTGTAAATCCGGGAATCCGAGCGGTCGTTATCCGGGGGGAACAGAGAGGTTTCCGGACACTCTACCTGCTATCCTGCAGACACACTATGCTCAAGCCGGGTTCTGAGCAACTCGGTAGAGGCTCTCTCGCTGCTTCCGAAGGCATTGGATTTTCTTGGCCGGAGACAGTGATGAATTACGGTATGTAGGCCGGAGCATTGGCGGTAAAGTGGCATTGCTTGCCAATTATAAAAGACAGCCTAGAGCCCAATGATTGTATTGCTCGATAGACAAGCAAACACCATCCAAGCCAATAAACTAGACACCTCTGCAAAAGATCCCTTTTTACTCAGCAATCTCTAATCATGTCCATCGATCTCAAGGGACTCGTTCCGGCGCCGGTGACGCCTTTCACCAAGGATGGCGCTGTGGACTATGAGGCTATTCAGCGCCTCGGATCTTGGCTCGGCAGCCAAAAGGGCGTCAAAGGCCTTGTGGTCCTGGGACATGCGGGAGAAGGGACATTCCTTACTCCACAGGAACAGGTTGACACCATCAAGGCCTTTGTCAAGTCCGTCGACAACAAAATCCCAATCATTGCCGGCATCACTGGCGAAGGAACAGAAGTGGCTGCACTAGAAGCCAAGCGCGCCAAGGAGGCTGGAGCTCAAGCCGGCCTTCTATACCCGTCTCATGGCTGGCTACGCTTTGGTTACCAGCCTGGGGCGCCCCAGGACCGCTACAGGGTCGTCTACGAGGTCTCACAACTGCCTCTCATCCTCTTCCAGTATCCTGATAACACAAAGGCCAACTACAACCTACAAACTCTGCTAGACATTGCTGCCCAGCCTGGTGTTATTGCAATGAAGAATGGAGTTAGGAACATGAGAAGATGGGACACTGAGATCCCCGTCTTCCGAAGGGAGCGGCCCAACGTGCCGGTTCTGACGTGCCACGACGAGTACCTTCTCCACACAGTTTTTGACGTGGATGGCATGCTTGTTGGCTACGGAAACATTGCTCCGGAACCTCTGTATGAGATGATCCTTGCCGGCAAGGCTAAAGATTACAAGCGTGCAAGGGAGTTGCACGACCAACTTCTGCCTGTAACCAAGGCAGTGTACCACAGAGGATCGCATATGGAAGGCACTGTGGCTTTGAAGCATGCTCTTGTAGCGCGAGGAATTCTTTCTCATGCTACAGTACGATCACCATTGATGCCGCTGCCAGACGGCGCGGAGGCGGAGATACACTCTGCAATCACCTCTGCAGCACTCAGCAAAGTCGCTTAATTGTAGCATAGCAATGTCAGCAATCCTTGATAAAATCTTTGTATCACTAGTCCGATGCTGTCCGATGCTGGCTCTGTACTCCCTCTTTATGTTTACCACTAGATATTTAAGGACTCAAACTAGAAGCCAAATATATTATAACACTGTTAAGCATAGAATCGAAGTACTATATATTAGTAAGTACAAGTATCTACATTGTTATCTCGTATTATTTTGCTACATATACTGCAACCTATTTTATTACTTATTTCACTAAAATACAGAAGTTTATAGACTTAAGTATATGGCAATCGACCGGTATTTTGCAAACAGAATAAGTTTTCCCTCCTACTAGTGATAATACTGTACCACCAGTTAAATACCTTAATTCTAGCTGTAATAAAGTTATATAGTTTAGTATTTATGATTTACAACTTTTTTTTAAAAGTCTTCTCCTTTTCCTCGCTGAAGTATTATATTTTATTTTTTAGTAGAAAGGTACTTTTGCTAATCTTTGCCATTTACATTACTTGTTCTTAGTGAACTGTAAAACTACTAATACAGTAGATACTTGTGGGGTGTAGGTAGTCTAGACATTTGTTCCGCCAGCTGCAACCATTCGCAAGTATACCGAGCCAAGGACACAATCAGTTCCTGTCATCAACTTGTGTCATATCAAAGTGTCTAATTACGCTCATTGAGCGGGAAGAGTGCGATATGGTTGGAGACTTTCCACATTTGCAAAGTAGAATGGTGCTGCTAAATAGCTATGCATCTAGTAAGCGGCCTCGCTCAATGTTGCAGCTCTGGCAAGATAAGCGTGACTCTACGGCTTGGATCGCGTTCTGGAGTGTATTGATTTTCGGGTTGGTAAGTATTTTCTTAGGAGTGTTGCAGACAGTCTTTCAGATTCTGCAATTTGTCCAGGGTTGAAACAACAGCCTAATAAGTAGTTGGCCTTGTCATATTAGCATGTGCAATACCTCAGGGAATGTTGTAACTTAGAACTAAGAGAAACTTGATATAATCATGTGCAAAAAGAGAAGGTCGAGAATGTAATAAAGTTTTCTACCCCACACCCCTCCAAAGGTTCTTCTTTATCCTGCTGTACTCATGGTAAACTGCACTTCATTGTTCAAACCTGCCGTTCTACCCAGCTTGCAATCACCCCTTCTACCGTGGGTTCATACTCCTTCAAGATGACAATGTCACCGTCAAGAAAGGTATTAGCTTGTGTAAAAACAAGCGGAGGAGGTTTAGTCGCGAGCACAGTCTCCCTCCACTCAATGTACTCGCCATCAACGCTTGATAGCTTCTCGTAGTATGTTCGACAGCTTTGGGCATCGGCTGTACATCGAAACATGTGCAGATGTAAAAGCATGTTGCCCAACGCAGGTTTCCCATGAGTACGAATCTTGGATCGGTCCACTCGTACTTTCAAGCTTTGCTCGAGCTTGTTGTGGGTGACAGTTATGACGCTGCCGCCATTTTGAAGCAAGCACTTCAATATAGCAAAGTGTGCCTGTGCAGCTATTAGTCAACCACGCAGGAATTGGCATCCTACGACTGATACTTACCCGACTATGAGCTTGGCCCCAGTTCTGCCAGGTAGATATGTCAACAAAATTCTCCTGCGCTCAATCAAGTCCCAACAACAACTTACATTGCTTTGCACGTTAAAATTCGATAGTCCCCGTAACCCGTCGACGCCTAGCTGCAAGTAAAGGTTGTACGTTACTATAAATGCCGTGTTAGTGCTGCTGCTTTCTCAAAATCCAAGAACATACCGACGTACAGTCCTCAGCGCAAATCTCAGAACTATCCGTGAAACCAAACAGGGCAAGAAGCTCTGGGTCATCCATCAGGTAGGCGCCAACGAGTTCAGCCCTGCATTCATCAACTGTAGTTGCTAGATCGCCAAACTGACCAGTCCATGTCTGACCTGGCTTGTACCAGGTTGAAATGGGTTTTCCATCAAGGGGATTAATGGGCGGGTTCTTTGCATCGAAGTTGAACACACCATTGGCGCTCTCAACCATCATCTGCCCTGTGCCATGGCCCAGCAGCTCATGGAGCACAACCCACCAGTAGTAGGCTTGAAATTTGTGCTTCTTAAACTGTTCAGCCTCGGACTCTTCTATGAAAGGGTACTGCATTGCTTGGCTCTCAGCGATCATGCGATTCGAGATGATGACATTCTTGAACCCGTCTTCTTGGCGAATGTCATTATACTATGTTCAAGGATTAGCTCTTGGTCAGCCGTGGGATTTATGACTCTAGACCGCTACGAGTGACAAGATTCAACGATTTAGGCATACGAACTGACATTGGGCAAATTTATCCCTGGGAAGATGATGCTCGAACAGTATGCCAGAGCTATAGGGTTTTAGTTCTCAGCTTTACAACTTAAAATGTTGCCACTCACCATGAATGCTCGAAAAGTCCGGCGGTTCAAATAGACTCTTCTCAAAAGGTCCTTTACCATCATTCTCGGGCGTTGCCCAAGGAAGCCGGCGAATAAATCTTGACGAATCGTCAACTAGTTTGGTAAGAAGCAAAGTCTCTGTGTCATCTGCAATAGCAACCAAGGCCTCAAATTCTGCTCGGATTCCCTGCGGATCACGATACGGCTCAACAAACCCAAAGATATTCTCCACCCTCGGTGCTTTATCACGGACCCAAAGGCGTTGTGATTTGCGGTACGTATCTAGACTACCCGTTTCAAAGCTTTCGATATACGCACTAATAACATTTCTTTGCAACTCGTTTGCCGCATATCGAGATGCTTCTTTCAACTCAGCGCAGATGCGTTGTAGGTCAGACGAATGGTCTCCCTTGACAAGTCTGACATGCCCTTTATGGCCACTTGGCAGAGGAAATTGGGCAGCAATACCACTGTCAACCGATGCAATGAGGACATCAAATCCATCCTTGGTTTTTTGAAGTCTTGTGTTTTCAGGAAAGATGGCATTCTGCTCTAGAATCTTGGACACGGTATTTGCATCGGATTCACTAACGCTACCCCCCGGGTAGTAGCTGCTCTGAGCAGTGTCGCTTGGGAAACCGAGGTTAAAAGGCGGCATGGCATCTACATCCCTGGAAATGTTCCGATACAATTCCTCTAATACCGTGGATCTTGCTGCCAGCTTGTGCAGAATCGACTTGTCCACGTTGGGGATAAACTTTTGGTCCCCGGAGCCCTGTAGGGGTCAGCAATGTATATAGCCGAAGTGATTTAACCACTTGGGACGTACATAGTAGTTCCCAACGTTGGACAGAAACGTCGCCATGTAGGTCAACAAGGCTTGGAGTTCATCGCTGTTGAGTTCGCTCCCAATGAGTGAATTCCAGTCACCTGAACAGCTGCGATGTAGCTCAATGATGAAGTCGAAAATCGAGGAGGCTTCCGAAGAAACTTGTCGGAGAATGATTCTTGCTCCAAGCCATGCAGCTCTAGATTGGATGTTGAGCATGTCACTTTGCTCGACTGTATTGCAGGTCTTGGTGCTCACCGAGCCAGGTGATGCGAATATCGCTTCTCTGTGGCTGTTAGGCGCTCAAACTGGGTCTCGATACCCAGCTTGAAGACTTGGACGGCGTGTGCCGCCATGGCAAGTTAGAACCGCTTTGGGCTACAACTGGGGTGGCGGTTGAGTTGGCACGTCGGTCTACGCGCAGTCAAATGGAGGTCTCTCAATAGACGAGGTACAGTATTAGTAGGTGGCGTTCAGTTTGGCGGGGGAATCTGGCGCCCAGAATTGTGTCCAATCATACGTAGGCTGGAGTTTCCGTCCCGTCAAAGAGCCTCTTCGGACTACCCTTTATCACGTAACTGCAGCATATCCGCTCGCTCGTAAGATGATGTGTAACTACATAGAAAGCGGCCGCTTGCAGCTGCTTGAACATCTCTGGCGTTTCTTTGGCTATAATTAATTCTGGACATATCTATGTTGTTTGACAAAAAAGTGGGATGTACTTAGTTGTATCCTATTCAGGTATTGGAAACAAAGCTAGGTGGCTAGGTAGATAGACTACTCGAATTAGTCTAGCTATTTAAAGCAGGATAAATCATGCTGCTTTTGTACCCCTATAACTACACTATAATTTAGTGAATATACTACTTTAATACAGCGGTTTATGGGCTATACAGACCTAGTAAGATACACTCAGGTGCCAAAAGTCTGCGCCACTAGAGACCCCACTAGTATATAATAATAAACTACTAAAAATAATACCTAATTTTTAAACAGTAATTATATAATAATAAAATATTAAAAACGTATGCTTTTAGTACTGAAATAAGCATAAATTACTAAAGAAATAGGGAATTTAATTTAAAGCAGAAAGGTGTAATATATAAAGCAGTATTATACAGCAATTTTTATATATATATTACAGCTGATTTTTATATTATATAGTTAACTATATAAGTAATTTAGCAGCACTAACAGAAAGACAGTACTGTATAAAAAAAGCCTTATTTAAATTAGTTAAAAAAGCTTTTAAAAGCAGAGATTTAATATATTATACTTTTATTAAAAAAAAATTAAAAAATAATATAAAGTATACTTATTAGTATAGTTAATAATTATATAACCTTATATATAATCTATTATATTCTTTAATATAAATATAAGTATAAATAAAAGTTAGTATAATAGATTAAAATATTAAAAAAAATAGCAAAAGCTAAGGTATAATTTACTTATAATTAAAAAAAAAAAAAAAAAGAATTAATTAAAGTATAAATATTTAAAATTAAACTAGTAGTTAAGGCTAATATATATAATAAGCCCTTTTTTTAAATAAAGCTATAGTATAAAATAAACCTAATAATAAACGCAGTTAAGTATTTAAAGCACTTAATAAAAGGTTTAATAAAGAAATTATTAATATTATAATATATAAGTAAGCTTAAATTTTTATTATAATTTAAAAAAGAATTTAAAAAAGCAGCTGGACTTATTTAATTATTATAGAATATAATTCTAATACCTTAAGGTAAAAATATAATATAAGAAGCTATTAAAATATATTATTAAAGAGCCTTTTTTTTATATATAACAGTATATATTTATTTTAGTAAAATAATATAAGAATTTATAACTTTAATAGTATACTAGAATAGCTTTAGATTTATAGCATTACCTATATTAACTAGCTACCTTATAGCCCAGATTTTAATTTAATTAAGCATATATAAAGTGTCTTAAAGAAGAAGCTATTATAAATCTGCCTAAAGCTTTAAAATTTAAAATATAACTGTATAAATATTATATTATTAAAGTAAAAAATAAAGAAGGCTTAGGATTTAATAAACTAAGATTTAATAAATAAGCTTATTAAGTTAATGCTATGCTGCCTTGCAGTAGTATATGCAGCTTAAAGTTATTATATAAAATATTAATTTATAAAAGCTAGGCTATTTAATAATATAAAGAAATTGCATTTTTTATTTAAATTTATTATATTATTTATATTTAAAGTTGTTGGGTAGGTTATATAGTGTAGGATATAATATAGCATAGGGTCACTAGTGGCGCAGACTTTTATTACATAAGTGTACTACATAGATACTATATTACAGTAGTGGTTTATTTTTATTTTTTATTTTTTTAAAGCAGCAACTACACGCTTTCTTATTACAACTAGGTAGATTCAAATGATAGTGGAGATTTTTGCTTGTTTATATGATTTTCTAGATTAACTGGGATAGGAGTAAGAGAAGCGGAAAACGGTGTACATTAGATCCGTTTAATATGTGAACAGACCACGTGTCACGACCCATCTCTTATAGTTGCAACAATAGGCCTACAGGGTAGGCCAAACTGGATTAATAATAGACCGTCCCGCCAATCAGCGGCGACTTATTAACTTATTTATTAATCTAGTAATATAACTTATTAGACTTATAAAATAAGTTTAATAAGCTATTAATATTAATTAAATATATAAATTTACTTTTTATATTTATTTAAATAACTTAAATAGCTAGTTATTAACTATAGAATTAAAATTAAAATACACTTTTAATTCTTATTTATTAGTAACTATTATTATAATATTATTACCTATAGGTTTCCTAACTTATTCTTTAATATAAACTTAAAAAGCTTATTTTAGGTTTATTTTTTAAAAATCTACTCTATATTAACTATTTAATATATAATTTATTATATATTAATAACTTTTATTTAAATAATTACTAGACTTATAGGTAATAATAAAAATATATTAAGCAATAGTTAGTAAAAAACTACCCTTATATAGGAGGATATTTATAAATAGCATCTACCACTTACTTTAAAATAGAAAGTAATTAACTTACTTTTTTTATAAATTAAGAATCTAAAGGACTAGTTAAAGTATTATAAAAAAAAAAAAGAAATCCTTAAACTTAAATAACTTAATAACTTTAATAAAAATATTTTAAAAATAATTAAATTTTTTATTAATTTAAAGCTATATTTTAATTATTTTTAAAATATATTAAAAATAAATAAAAAATAAATCCTCTTTATTATAAATTATTTTACAAGCACTGCTGTAAAATAATTTAAACTTATTTTAATAAATTATATAGCTTATAAAAAAGAATTTAATAAAATAAATAAATAAATTAAAGATATTTTTATTAATTTTATAAAATTTAAAAATTAAATTAAAAAATCCTTTAGTATTATAAATAAAAAAAAAAAGGTAGAAAAAGAACTTAGGTTTTTATAATAAAAAAAAGCCTTATTTAAATATACTATTACTTTTTTATACTTACTTATTAAAGTTAATTAAATTAAAAAAATAAAAAAAAAAGTCTTTTATAATAATATTAAATTTAAAATTAAAAATAAATTATTTAAAGAAAATTAAAGTAAGATTAAATTTATTAAGTATATTTAAAAGGTTATTAATATTAATAATTATAATTTTAAATAAAGTTAAAAATATAAATTAAAAAAATATAAATATTAATATTTATTTTAATAAAAAACTTAAAATAATATAAATTAAAAAAAAAAGCGCTAAAAATATATTATTAAAAATAATAATAATATATTAAGTAAAATAAACTTTAATATTATTAAAGTAGTTAAGTTTAAAGGAAAATATAACTTCTGTAGTAAAATAAGCTATAAGAAAGCTTATTACTATTTTAAAAAAAAGCAGAAAAAAAATAAAAAAAGCTTTAAATAAAAAACAGTAATTAATATTATAAAAAAAAAAGCTTAAGTAAATATTATTACTAAAATATTTTATATTAATTTTAGTTAAACCGCCTGCTATAATAATGCTTATTAAATATATAAAAACAATAAGAATAAATTAAGCTATTATTTAAAAAAGCTAAAAAAAGCTAAATTATAAAAAAAAATTAAAATTAATACTTTAACTTTCTTTAAATAATTAAATAATAATAATTATAAAAATAATAAAATTATAAATAAAAACTTAAATAATTTAGTAAATTAATTAAAAACTTAAGCTATAATTTTTAATTTAGATTAATAAAGCTATTATAAATCTATTAGGGCTTATAATTTAAATTATAATATAGAATATAAATACTGTAAATTAATTAAGCCTAGGTATAACTATAATAAACCTATATTATTTAATATATTTAAAAACTTAAATAAAAAAGCTAGTAAAAATAAAATTATTTATAATAAAAGTAAAAGAATTTATAAATATAGCTTTTATATAATTAATAAAAAATATTAATAATAGATTAATACTCTTTTAAATATATACCTTTTTATAAAATATAAAGCTATTTTTAAAAATATATATAATAATAATAATATTAATAATAATAAATATTATTAATATAGTTTTCAGGAACTATAATATAATAAAACTTATTTAAAGTTTAATAAAAAAATATATAAATATCTATAATATTACTTATAAAATATAAATTACTACTATAAGAAATTATAAAAATTAAATAAATTAGTTTTATTTTATATATATTAATATAACCTTTACTATTTTTAAAACCCTAATTATAATTATAAAAAATATAATATATATAAATTAATAAATAAATAATATAATTATATAAATATTTTAAAAGTATAGAAAAAAGAAAAAAAGAAATAAAAAAAAAGGCAATAATATTTTAAAAAATACCTACTTTAGTAAATAAGTCTAAAATAAGTATAAAAATAAATAAAATTTACTAAGCTAAGCCTTAAAAATACCTATAACTGCATCTTAATTAATAATATTTTAAATACTTTTAATAAAAATTATAAAATATATTATTAAAAAAAATATAATAGTATATATTATTAAATATATATTTTTAATAAACTAAAAGACTAATATAATAAAAGATTAAAGTAAATTAAAATAAAGAATTATTTAATAATATATTTCTTAAACTATACTATACTTTACTATAGAAAATATAATAAAAAAAAAAAACTAATTTTATTAAATAATTTAAAAACTTTTATAAAAAAGCTATAATTTTAATAATTACTTAAATAAAAACTAAGGAAATAAAACCTTAATTAAAAAATATTATTAAATAATTAAAGAATAAAATAATTAAATTAAATATTAATAGTATAAGAAATATTAATTTAAAATATAGTAGAAAAGCCTTTTAAATATAATTACTATTAATTTAATTAAAATATTTAATAAAAAGCTAGTAATTAATAAATATTTAAATTAATAATTAATTAAAATTTATATAAATAATAGTTTAAATTATAATTTAATTATTAA
>JAJKFY010000080.1:0-27446 GCA_021066465.1 Trichoderma asperelloides | reverse complement strand
CGTGAGTTGCTGTAAAAAGAGAATGAGCGCTTCACTGCGGTTGGTGAAAGGAGGTGAGAGCACTGTGTGTATATGTGTTCAGCAATATGGAAGCCCATCTGATCCGAAGCTAATATGGCGACATAGATTGATCGATTCAGAGAGCCACCCACCCAGGGTCTCATGTGCGACATTCTTTGGGCCGACCCCCTCGAAGACTTTGGACAGGAAAAGTCTAGCGATTTCTTTCTGCATAACCACGTGCGAGGATGCTCGTACTTCTTCTCATATCACGCCGCCTGTGCTTTCCTGGAGAAGAACAACTTGCTCTCTGTCATTCGTGCCCACGAAGCTCAAGATGCCGGATACAGAATGTACCGCAAAACGCGGACGACCGGCTTCCCCAGTGTTATGACCATCTTCTCGGCACCAAACTACCTCGACGTTTATAACAACAAAGCCGCCGTGCTAAAGTATGAGAACAACGTTATGAATATTCGACAATTCAACTGCACGCCACACCCATACTGGCTTCCCAATTTCATGGATGTTTTCACCTGGTCGCTTCCTTTTGTGGGTGAAAAGATTACCGACATGCTCATTGCCATTTTGAGCACGTGCTCAGAGGAGGAGCTGAAGGAAGAGACACCTTCTTCACACTCCCCTGGCCCCAGCTCGCCAGCTCTTACCAGCGGTCTGGAGGATCCCAACTCGATTGAATTCAAGCGTAGGGCGATCAAGAACAAGATCCTGGCCATTGGCCGCATGTCTCGCGTCTTCCAGGTTCTGCGAGAAGAGTCTGAGCGCGTTACGGAGCTGAAGACTGTATCTGGTGGAAGGCTGCCTGCCGGCACCCTGATGCTCGGTGCCGAAGGTATTAAGAACGCAATCAGCTCGTTTGAGGACGCTAGAAAGGTCGATTTGCAGAACGAACACCTCCCCCCTACTCATGACGAGGTGGTAAAGCATCAGGAAGAGGAGAGAGCGATTGCTTTGCAGAAGGCGGCGGAAGAGGCCGATAATGATAAGAAGCTGCACCAGCTGTCCCGGAGACTTAGCACGTGAGTATTTTCCTCTCCAAAAGGAATCCCCTCGCAATTCGTTTTGCTTCCGTCCTTGGCGCTCTCAAACCTTATGATTTGTTTCGTTTGTTATTGTTGTTAACTCATGTTTTTCGTTCTTTTTGAATGGCTTTAGCGGCTAACGTAGTTCCGAATACAGAGATCGCAAAACTCGATCATCATGAAAGAAAAAAAAAAACACATTGGGCATTTCGACGAATATCTGCAGCGACAATAGGCTTTAGAAAATATTGGGATAAGGACTGGCAATGCAATCTCCAATGTCAAGGAGTTGATGACTTGATGCTTCACGTTACCCGTTTTATCAACCTCATCTCTTATTTTTCTTTTGGTCTTCTCCTTTTTATATTTATATATATGTGTGATTCGAGGATAGGCTTTGGCTAGAGCAAAAGATATGAGTCAGGGTGAAAGGGGCTGGGTTTGGCAATGGGAGAGTTTAGTTGATAGGACTCGCTATCCACGGCTGAGAGGGTAGCGAAAGCGATGACCTTGACACGTTGTTCCCGACTGCGCGCCCTTTTTTGGTGCTGATTTTTCTTTTTCTTTTTTCGCCTCATGTGCTGCAAAGACGTGCGGACCCAAGTTTTTACTGTTGCGTGGAGATGTCGACTACCTATTTATAACCCAGCTAATATTTATGCCTCACACATCTTTGTACTCTAACGACACTCAATATTATTAATTAATCACGTTTGCTCACAAGTTTTCGGACCCAAGCATTTAGGCTCTTGTTTAGTTTCCTTGAATAACACCACTTGGGGCGAGAAACAGCGCAGAAAAGGTGCTGGCTCAGTAGAGTGCGAGCCTTGTCGAATGAAGCCTTGGGGGATCTTCAAGGCTCACTCCGTGAATGACTTGCCGTATCATCATCCGACCGGCATAAAGAATGATTTAAGATTGCTCATGATAGATCTTTACTCAGTTCACTCTCCGCTCGCTGCCTTGTCGCCAATCAAGTTGTTCGGCCTTGACAGCTTTTGCGCTAGACATGGAGCTTCTTGGCTGCATCATCGAAGCCGACGCAGGTTTCAAGCCAAACCACGACAAAGTTGGTGAGCTAGGCGGGCCCCACGTCTATAAGATGAACAACATTGGGGGAGTATCGATGTATCTTGGCAGGAGCCGGTTTGTACCAGGATAATTGCAGCTTTTTGCGACAAACTTTGCGAGACTACCTGTTCTAGGTCTGTCTGTTTCAACGTCTGGCTTTAGGGGGCACTGCCTAGCTGACTGACGTTTTATCAGTGCAGATTCTTGGCCTCGGCGTCTAAGCCGTGAGGGTGCTGATCAAGGTAGGGTTGGAGAAGTTGTAATTGCTCGAGTGTCGGGTCTGTTCCTGGTAGGATGTGTGGGATGAGGATAGAACGATTACCCTGCAGGAGACACTGTCGATATAAATGTAGGCCACTGACCGAGTGTCAAATGCATAGTGGAAGTTTAGCTTAGCTATATGTAGGTAGCTTGGGGGCAAGTAGGTAGATGTTGAATCTTGGAGAAACCTACATAACCTATTGTCCGACTCTGTGCCACAGCAAGGTATATGACCTCCACTGCTGCTACTAAGGTGCCTACTTGTAGCTGCCGCTCCAATGGGGTGCCATGGATGGTCCAAGGCGCCTATTTTTGACAGCATTGTAGCGTCTACCTAGTATGTAGTACTCGGCCTAGGTAATTGCTTAATCTGTACCTACTACTGCACATACAATAGAGACATAATACACCCAAAAGGCCAAAGGAAGGATTGCGGCCCTGGACTAGCCTCAAAAAAGAAATGACCAAGTCGAAAAAAAATCACAGTTGGATCATGGGAGAGGGGAAATTGCCGAAAGCGGAAGATGGCGACAAAAATTGACGGTTGGGCTTGGGATCAACATGGCCTGCTACGCCGACGCGCGTCATTTGAAACTCTCGAGTGTCGCTCCAAGGTTTAAGAGTCTGCATCGGGATTTGACACATCAAAGCTCTAGTATCTAGTACATAAAAGTAGGGAATTGTTATCCGGCAACGCACCATAGCTGTAGCCAAAAGTCGCGAATCAGGTACAATCACATGAATCCCAATGTGTTTTACTGCCTCTCCTATTGTCAAGTAGGTATGACATATGTAGGTCTATATTGCTTAAATATCGGTATTGAGGCGAAGCGTATTCAAGGTGCCGCTGTATCCGATTACGCCTAGTACTAACAAGCATTGAATGGAGCATGGAGAATGGAGTGCTCCATGTCTTTTCTTTATTCGTACGATGCGTTAAAGCCGGTCGGACTCGTATCTCCCGCTGTACTGTACATGCACAGTCTTGGCCAGCCAGTCTGAGCCCGATATCCAATCCACCTTTTCTCACTCTCGTATTCAATGCCGTGCTTTCCAAGGTTTCTTGTGTTTCATTCATCCCTTAAACAGCCCAGAAGCCAGTCGTTCGCTCTCTTCTCTCTCTCTCTTTCTCTCTCTCTGTCTGTCATATTTTGTCTGTTTCTATTCCACATTAATTTTCGTAGCTTTGAGGCTTCCGGGTATTTACCCTGCGCTCGTTATCGTCCAACTTGGCCGTGCCTGGCAGAAGAGGATCTGGTTCTTCCCAAAGAGGCTATCGCCGACTATATTAACCAGCTATCGGTCATTTGCCGGAATCCTTCCAAATAGGTTGGTCGTTTACACGATATCATTTCACTCGCCTACTACGTCGCAAAAAGAAAAAAAGGGAGAAACAGGCACTTGGCTATCTTGTCTCTCGCTCCCGCTCTCTCACACTCTCTCACACTCTTTTTCTTTTTTTCTTGCTGCAACAAAAGCCATTCACTCGCATCTTTAGACGGAAATGGACCGTGTCAAGCCGGGCGAGATCCCTCCAAGATACGAAGAGGTTAATCTTGGATCCAGTGGTGGCGCCGGAGATCGCGCTCCCTGGTGGAAGTCCAAAAAAGTATGGATTGGCGTTGCGGCTGTGGTTGTCATCGCCATTGTGATTGGTGTGGCAGTGGGTGTGACGCAGGGGAAGAAGAATGACTCGTATCCCGATTATTCTCAGCTCAATTACACTCTTAAAGATACATGTGAGTTTCTTTTCCGCTCTTCTCCTCATTTGGTTGGTCAATCAATGTTTTTGGACAACTCAACACTCGCTCTCAAAATTGATTGTTCCCAACGTCCATCAGTCCTACTACAATAACTCAATTACAAAGCACTCTGTTGATATTAGAACCATGCTAATGAATGCTGTTCGCGCCCAACCCCTATTAGTCCAAGGTGAAAGTTTCTTTGACAATTTCAACTACTATACTGGCTACGACCCTGCCCAGGGCTTTGTTCACTATGTCCCGGAGGTCGAGGCCCAGCGGCTTGTAAGTGTCTCCATGAGTTACAAGTTACACCACCAAACTGAAGCATATCACATACTTGTCTTTGCTCATCCTCTTGTATCCTTCTCCGGCATCGCTAACATGTATTAATAGAACTTGACTTTTGCATCTCAGGATGCCGCGGTCCTCAGAGTCGATACCTCAGTCGGCCCCAAGAGCGTCCCCAACGCCTCCACTGGCCGCTTCTCTGTCCGAGTAGAGTCCAAGAACACCTACAACGACGGCCTCTTCATCTTTGACGTCCGCCACACTCCCACCGGCTGCGGCTCCTGGCCGGCCCTGTGGCTCACCGACCCGTCAAACTGGCCCAAGAACGGCGAGATCGATGTCATGGAGGCGACGAACAAGGCCGATGACGGAAACCAGATGACGCTCCACACCTCCCCCGGCTGCTCCATGGGCGTCAAGAGGGAACAGGCCGACAAGGCCCTGCAGGACAACTGCGACTCTTCCAAGAACAACAACGCCGGCTGTGGCGTCCAGGGCCCGACCAACACCTTTGGATCGGCCTACAACAAGAACGGGGGTGGCATCATGGCCATGGAGTGGCGTGATGCGGGCATCCGCGTGTGGCAGTTTGCCCGCGGTGCTATTCCTTCAGACATCACCAACCAGAAGCCTGATCCGAGCACCTGGGGCGAGGCTGCGGCTGATTTCCCGAGCACGGACTGCAATGTTGGGAACCACTTTAGGAACAACTCCATCATCTTGAATATCGATCTCTGCGGTGATTTGGTGTATGGAGTTTGGGATAACTCTGGCTGTAAGTGCTTCCCTACATGTATATGTTTATATATATATATATATATATATGAATGGGGGCTGCGTATGAAGAAGTCTTACTAACGCTGTTGATTCCTTTAGGCTCCAGCAACTGCACAGACATTGTTGCCAACAACCCCGAGTCTTTCACAGATGCCTACTGGGAAGTTGGCAAATTCCAAGTCTACCAGGCATCGTAATAGCGAGCGCAATCGCTAGTCGTTTAATGAAGCAAAAGCACAAACAAAAACGAGATGTCTTCGTAAATGGTTATACAAACATGATGAATGCGGATTTATTTCACGTAGTAATGAGAGAAAGCGGCGCAACTAGGAACGAAATATATAGCCCCTGACAAAAAGGGGCCTGCCGT
Organism: Trichoderma asperelloides; assembly: GCA_021066465.1. Taxonomy (NCBI): domain Eukaryota; kingdom Fungi; phylum Ascomycota; class Sordariomycetes; order Hypocreales; family Hypocreaceae; genus Trichoderma; species Trichoderma asperelloides. Next base: position 21,891 of record JAJKFY010000080.1, on the reverse strand, counting down.
TGATATTTTGGTAATTAAATAATATGATTCTTATAATGCAATCAACTTGCTTCTATAGCAGCCTGGGTATTGTTATACACACCCAGATCTCTCGATGAAAAAATAACAACAGCATGCTGTTACTTCTCTCTCTCCTTCTTTTTTTCTTTCTCCTCGTGTCTGAAAAAGATCACACCAATAGTGGAGAGATATACCATGTCAATGCCTCCAACGCCAACCCAGATGCTCTATATGTTCACTCTACCGTAACTCCTCAGTCCATAATTAGGACAAAGCAAAACCCAAAGTGTTTCAAAAAAATCCTCGTCTCATCGTACAACATCTCCCTCACTTTTGCGAAACAAACAGAGACCGGTCATCCACCGATTTTACTCATCGCTCGGCTGTCTCATATAAGCATCAATCGCCGCGCTAAATGCCGCAAAAGCGACGCAGCCTCCAGCAACAGCTTGCGGTCCCGCATTCTTAGCCAGAATGCCTCCCGTCAGACATCCCGCCGCCACACCGTTGACCAGGTCGTTCTTCGCCCGCAGGCCTTCGATGCCGCACTCGATTCCGGAAAACAGGCCGCCAACCTTGCCAAAGTTCTTTGCCATGCTCCAAGACCGCGTGCCCATGTCTTTGAAGCCGATTTTCAGCTGCTGGCGGAGAGGAAGTGAGGTGACGGCGGGTTGACCGTTGGCGCCTTGGAGGGGACTGCCGAAGGGAGTATCGTAGGACATCTGTAATAAATCAAAGCTCATATTAGCTTAAGACATACGGAAAAAAAAAAAAGAGAATACTAGGAGAGACGGAGCCGGCTCCGGACAGCTATAGACGAGAAGGAAAAGTAAAACGTACAGAGGCCATGAAGAGACCGAACAGTCCGCCCATGCCGAAACCCATTACACCTGACATGATGGACTTGCCATAGCATGATTCCATTGCGCCTTGGATCTAGACCCACGAAATCAGAGTTAGCAAAGCTGCAAGCGCTACGCGACGCAAGACGGAGGGAAAAGAGAGCGTGGGGGGGACCTACAGCTCTGACGTTTGGATCTTGGCCACCAAGCTGGGGAATGGAGGGAGTGTTCCCGCCGAAAGGTGAAGGGACGCTCATTATGGGTGGGTGATCTGGCAAGGGGTGATTCGTCTATGTGGTAGTGCTGGCGAATGCCTTCGAGAATGCGATGCCGATAATGGGAATGTCTTGCGATACGAGGTTGAACAAATCGTCACCTTGGAACTGCTATCGAGATTCAGAGAGGAATTATTTCTGCCGGGCTTGACCGCCTTGGCGGGTGGTGGGCTGGTCCCCGCGGCGGGGATTTTTCGGTGCCGCCGGCCGGGGCGGGGGCGGAGCGAGAGGCCGCTGCTGGTGATGGATTCTCGAGTATAACAGGAGAGATGGATGTAAAAGACATTAAATACCGTTGTTTAAGCTAGATAAATACAATGATATATCGATTCATTAAAGAATGAACAACTTGATCAAAAGCTAGGATATTTTAGGCCATAACACTGAATGAGGACCAGTATGCGGAGGACAAGACTTTCATGTTGTATCTTACACCGAAACTACTAATGATACCTCTCTATACGTGTAGTTTCATCCATCTCCAACTTCTAAAACATCATCCATGTTGCACGCCAGCATATGCATAAACGCTCTTTTAATTTTTTTCCAAAACAGAAAAACAAAACCTTCATTCTTTTTAGATTCTTACTCATCGCACAACGCGAGGACAGCCTTGTCAATCCACAGCTGGTTATCCTTGTCCTCAATATACTTGGTCGCCAATGTCTTCAGTTCATCCATCTTGGTGTAGTCTGCCAGCCCAATCTCACTGGTGCCCAGCGACGGGTTGAATCTGACATATCTGGTCTTTGCATGCTCAGGACGGTTGTTCAATGTCGTCATGTGCCGTGAAAAATCCTTGCCCTTGGCATTTGTGTTTGTAGCAAAGCCCATGACGGAAGATGCCACTCCCGCGAGCTGGAACCATGACTCTGATGGCGAGTCGGGCTTGACATAGCCGGTGCCCAGACTGATGACGCAGGAAACTGGAGGCGCAGGCTCATTTGGCTGGACGAGCTCATATCTAGAGTACCACAGCTGGTCAATGGGGTTGTTGTTGAGCAGGCCGCCATCCCAGAATGTCAGCTTGGGGTCGTTCTCTGGCCACTTCACTTCGGGGAAGTAAGTGGGTGCGGCAGAAGTGGCCCGCGTGGCCAGACTGATGGTGATTTTGTCTGAGTGCTCTTTCATGGTGTCGTTGACTTTGGACTTTACATGGTTTGTGTTGTTCTTGTAAGATCTGAGCAGCACTGTTTCGGCTCTGTTCTGAGCCGTTGTGCAGACGATCCTGTCATCTCCATCGTTAGCACACTTCTCAAATGATGATACAGAGAAGGCGTTGTCAAACTTACATTCTGCCTGCTTTGGGATGCAGCAATGGTGCGCTGCCCTCCAATCGCCTGTCCTCCTCGTCCAAGCCATATTTGGCAACAACCTTGTTAATGGCCTTTTTCAGCGATGCATCGTCGAATCGGCTGCTCTGCACCAGCGTCTTGCTGTTGTTGATCCAGGAAGCAACCTTGTTGGGCATCACGCGCGTGATGTTATAGCCATAGACTTTGGGGCTGAACACCTCCTTGGAAATGTCGTCGTACTCTGCAATGGCTTGTGAAGCCGTCATGCGAAGCCGGAAGAGCATGATGCCGATGATGCCGCCAGTGCTCGTGCCGGCACCGAGCTCAAAGTAATCTGCTGGACGGCATTCCTCCTTGAGGCCCTTTCGGGCTTGGACTCTTTTCATGATTTCTTTTAGGACAATGAGAGAGGCCACGCCTCGGACACCGCCTCCATCTAGGGCGAGGAGACGGACGCCGTTGAGGTGTCGTGTTGCAGGGAGATAGACCATGGCGGTGGGGATATGCTGTGATGTGCAATGCGATGCGAGATATTGACAGAAGAAGAAATAATAAAAAGGAAAAAAAAGGAAAGTTGATGAAATAAGTAAATAGATGGAGAGGTTTGTAATTTAGACGCAAATGAAAGTCTACACGAAATAGGCGTCGTTTATATACGGTCTATATATACTACTTGGATCAATGGGGGCATAAGATGAGCGTTTCGGCAGGCATCACAGCTGATGGGCGCTATCGAACCAAACAAACAAGCAACTTTTACGGGCCACCCCGTTTTCAAGAGGCGCCACAGGCGAATTATTGACTCTCGGCCCAGCTGAGCTGAGGTTCTGTCTCTCCTAAGCCTCTACGCTTCTCCACTTAGGCGCGGCCCGTCCGCTAGCCAAGCCACGGTCCCTGGAAAATATTGCCTGGAGATGCGATCTAGTCATCTGCCGAACTGGGGTCGCAGAGTTCTGGACTGCCATTTGATAGCCGGGTTTTGGAGACGGCTGGAAGATGATTGCCGGGTCTGGTGGTGATCCTGACAAATCTGAGCAATCTGGACAATCTGGGTGGCAAGGGCATCGGCGATGATCTTTCAGCTGAGAGCAATGAAGTCGATCAGCATGCGATAATTGGTCGGTCAGAGGCATTGGCGCCAGCAGCTGAAGTATTCACAATGTCTCGATCAATCTAGGGCGATGCCATGCGTTCATGTGATGCTATCGCCTTGGCCGAATCATTAACCATTTCAGTGTAAGATGGTTATCATAAATTCAGCAGTTTCCTCTTCACAAAATAGATACAACACACGCACCATCTTTCTATTAATTGTCAATTAACTTATAAACGCAGCAACAAATACCTCGTCAACATGGTCTGGGGATCCGTCAGTCAAGTTCTCGTGGTGGATAAGCTCCCACCGGGGCTCAAAATGTACATCACAAACGTCCACTTTGATGTTCCTGAAGGCAACAACCAATGGTGGCCCACTTTCGCCGGTATTACGAAAAGATCAAGTGTGAGATTTTAACACCCATGTTTGGCCACACACATCAAAAAGGAATTGACATACTGATTTTTTGTGGCGTACAGGAAGAAGAGAGGAAGAAATGCCTCCCCTTTGAGGCCGGCCCATCAATCAACGGTGGGCGGATAGGCGAAATTGGCCTCACATCGCTCAGCAACTTTGACTCTGGCGAAGGCCCCAGCGCGCGTATAGACTTCATCATATGCGGCGAAACCACGCTCAACGGCAAACTCACCCCTGTCGGCCAAAAGGGAACCATCACCATATCCACGCCTCCATGGGGTGGTTTCTGGTCCTTTTATTCCAACCCCGACAAGATCGAGTTGGCGTATAACCTCGTGGATTCCGCCACCAAAAACCACACTGTTAATATCTCGCGCTCTGGACATACGCTCGACCTCAACTGGTCTTTGGACGTCGATAAGACGGGCACCCAGCTCGTTATGAGGGTTGCCCCTAAGGATAGCCTGGCTTTCGATGTTGCCAATTTGTTGCTGGGCGGTGTTTCATATGCCCACGAAGCAACGTATGGATGGGTCTTTGGCGCATTGGGAGGATGGCCTGCTGCTGTTGGGTTGGTAGGAGGAGAGGAAATTAAAAAGATGATTTGGCGCGATTAAATTTTGTATATCCCCCTTTTTGTTGGCGTTTTGGGGCTTTGGATTTTGGAATAGTTGATACCAATAGGAAGAATTTGAGCTAGAATCTCAACAAGGGCCGTTCAGCTTGGTTTGTGAAACGTCAAGCATAAATAACAAAGCTGCTTACTATCTCTTTAGTAATTATTAACATGGTTATGAATGGAAAACGCAAGAAGCTCTCTTCGAGGCACGATCAAGGATCAAACATAGGTATGCTGCCTTTCTACTCATAAATTCCATCGTACTACCGTCTAGTACCGATAACTAACGTCTTGAATCAACAACAATTGCCGCCTTCGCTCTAAATCACTCTCCTCGCTCTTTCACGCTCAAAACATCGTCCAGGTTGGGCCAGGTTCTTAAGTGCCACTCAAAGGTCATTTTGGGCTTCTTCGCTCCGCACCACGGCATGGATTCGTTGCTGAGCTTGTAACATGTCCTTCCCAATCACAACATCAGAGACAACCTCTCCTCCTTTGCGGAACTCAACAAGAGCGCGCTTATGCTCCACCACGAACTCGCGAGCGCAAGGAGACTTGTGTCCTGTTTGGACATTCTGGAAATAGTGTTCGACTTGAAAGTGGTACAAAGATTAACCAGTTAGCAACAAACTCTCCGCATGTCGCCACCTAGATTCACCGGGTTGCGCTACGCACAGAGCATCAGCTTCGAATACTTGCGGCGAGCATTCACTCCCATTTCCTGCTGCATGATCTCGGCGCAGACCTTCCAGTCGTGAACTCGATCAGACGGTTTCACAGCTTTTGGTGACTGTGGCACAATTGTTCTCCAGAAGAAGCGCTCCTCTTGTCTGGACCACGTTTTGCCGCCCATTATGTATGCAGTAAGAGTGTAAGGGGGTGATGAAGAAATGTTGTACTCGGGAGGAAGAGAATGGGCAATCTGGGAGTCTGAGTAAAGCAGCAATAATATATGCTCGAGAGCTCACAGTTTAGGAAGCTTGATAAGAGGTTAAAAAAACATCTAGTCCCAGTCAATGGCGATTGCGGAGTCGGATGTGGTGAAGAAGGATTTATAGCGGCGAAGCACAGGTGATGATTTCCGGGGGCTGATTCAGTCCATCAGTATATCAACTTCAATGCTATTGTTGATCGGTAGATAACCTTGCAACAGCTGATTCTCATGCTTCGACTGTGAATCACAGATCTCAGTGTGAGGGAAATAGAGCAAGATACGTAGATCGAGCGTGTGGGTTGGTCAAGGCGCCAAGAACCTCAGTATTTTTCAGACGAAACTTGCGGCTCAGGCGGCCTCACGCCTCGTGCTTGAAGAAATCCCGCCAGGCAGTGATCAATCCTTGAGAACTACACATTGTCAGCTTCATGCAAAGCTACCATTTAGTGTCTTCATCAACTCACGATGCTCTTCTGGCTCAAAGGCACCACGCCATCTTTTATCCAAAACCCCCAGGCGCCCATCATATTGGCAAGCATGACATCCGTGGTGAGCCTATCACCAACAACGGCAATGTGCGATGGATCAGTCACTCCAGTCTCTGGATACTTCTTGAAATATGCCATAATCTCAGCACCACAGCCAGGCTTCTTTGTCGAATGAGGGAGAACAAAGACTCCAGTGCTCTTTTCTACTTCAGCCGCCTGCTTGAGGTCCTTATCCCAGCTAGTTGAGCCAGCCGTATTGGACACCACCAGAAGCTTTCGTCCAGGGTACGTCTGTTTCAGCTTTTCAAAGTGTTGCTGAGACCTTCTGTTAGCGACGCCGCTGAGGAACAATTGGCAGCAAGAGGCTTACCTTGTACGCAGGATATACTTCTTTTGCGTCAGGATAAGCAAAGCAGTCATCCTTATCCAAGACTACAGCCTTGATGTTTGCTCTTCGGCCCTCCCTTTGCAGCACCGCATCCAGCGGAATGGGAAGATCGTTAAAGGTCGGTGCTATGTGGTGAGGCAAACACAGCCCAGGCTTGAGCAGTAGCTTTGCAGAGTTGAGCGACCCGTATAGGTTAAAGTTCATTTTGAAGATTTGAAGATTCTCCTCCAGTATTTGTGTTTGCAATAGCTTGAGGCGCAATTCGTGTAAGCATTAAGCGGAAAGCACTCAATAACGCTCAGCAACTGATGGACGTCTGGGACAATTTCTTCTGGCAGCCCGCACCGCTGGAGCTTCAGTGGGCCGGATTAGCGCTACGCCATGGATTCCCTGGATTAGCGCCTCAGGAACCCTGAGCTCTAGCTTCCGCAGCGCGTCCAGCGCGTTGAGTGGTGCATTTTTCCAGGGAGAATCCTCGGATGAGGTCAGAGCTGGTTCGCGATCACCATCTACATCTACAGCTCAACAGAAGCATTGACCACAGAGATCTTGTCCTGAACAGAGTAATATCACCTAAATTGGGTCAATACACCAATTCTCCCTCAATTAATCGCTGCATCCTATTGCTGGAACGTGTTGATAGTCAAGTCTCTCAGTTTCCTGCATAGATACTCGCCAACAGCCCCTCCACCTCAACGGCGACGAAGCGGCATTGAGATCTCACGAGCTTTTAACTCTGTCCAAACGACCCAATAGAAATACAATGGATACAAACGAAGAAGACAACGCAAACCCTCCGCAGTTGGGAGACAAAATGGACATTGAAATCCAAGAGACAGCCACAGAACCCGAACCCTCTGCAACAACACCAACACCTCGACGCCGTGGCCGTCCTCCAAAAAACAAGTCAAATAACAGCACTCCAAATGCAAAGTCAAACGTTGTGCCAGTATTTGCAACACCTACCAAAGCAGTGGGCTTCAATCCCCTCACGCCAGGCAGAGCCGCAGATCGATCCGCGCGGAGGAAGAGCGCAAGAGCCCTGATAGATCGAGTTGTTGGCGACGGAGGGAGCGACGACGACGACCAAATCGGAGTCGATATCACGCGGCAGATTTACGAGTCGAGCGATGCCGAAGTCGAAGATGACGGCGAGGACGAGCTCGAGGAGCGAACGGACGGCGAGGCAGCAGGATTGGCAGAAGGCGATGCTGCTACGCCGTCGAAATCCCCAGCCCGACGAAAAGGCAGGACGAAGAGAGCCAGATCTCCAACGCCGCCAAGAGATTTACCTCCCCACGAGCTGTACTTTCTGCACAACAAGCCCGGCCGGCCCAAGACGTCGGATAATACGTTGGCGTCTCTCAACTTGCTCTCTCACGACGAGTACTTCAGCATCTTGCACGACCACCAGGATCGCCATGCCGAGAATATCGAGTATCTCGAGTCCCTGCACGCCGAATCTTTTCCACAATGGGCGTTCGAGCTATCGCAAGGCTTCAGCATATGTCTCTTTGGCTTGGGGTCCAAGAGACCTCTGCTGCACAAGTTTGCCACTTATATCCATTCCAGCAACAAAACCAGCAAAACAGCCGGCAAGATCGTCGTGGTCAACGGTTACGCCCACACCACAAACCTCCGCGAAATCCTCAGCGTCGTCGCCTCCGCCATCGATCCCAACCAGAGGGTACCAACCGCCCAGCCCGCCATCATGATACAAAGCATCGCCTCTCTCCTATCTGCCTCCAAACTCACCCTCACCATCATTGTAAACTCCATCGACGCCACCCCTCTCCGCAAGCCGGGCTCTCAAGCCATCCTCGCCCAGCTTGCAGCCCATCCGCAAATCAACTTGATATGCTCCGCCGACACGCCCGACTTCACATTATTATGGGACATTGGTGTCCGCTCAGACTTCAACTTTGTCTTTCACGACTGCACCACTTTCTCTCCGTTCAAAGTCGAGCTCGACGTCGTAGATGACGTGCACGAGCTCCTCGGCCGACAATCCCAGCGCGTCAATGGCCGCGAAGGTGTCGCGTTCGTATTGAAGAGTCTTACAGAAAACGCAAAGAACCTATTCCGTCTCCTCGTTGGCGAGGTTCTCATCGCAATGGAAGACGAAGGCGACGAGGATGTTGGCCTAGAGTATAGAATGGTATACAACAAGGCCGTTGAGGAATTCATTTGCAGTTCCGAGATGGCTTTCAGGACACTGCTCAAAGAGTAAGCATCTGGCTCACCCTGAAACAAAAAAAAAAAAAAAAAAAAGTTCTAGTAAATGATGCTAACCATAGACGTTGCTATTTAGATTCCACGACCATCAAATGTTAACAAGCCGCAAAGACAATCTTGGAACGGAGCTATTAAGCCTGCCTTTCAGGAAAGAAGACCTCGAAGCTATTTTAGAAGATTTGACTGCATAGATGTTGATTGTGACTCTTTGATTTCTCTTTATTGGAAGCGCGGCAGTTGTCATGAGCTGTTGCTCCGCTAATTATTTATATATATATATACTAAAGTTGAAGCACAAGAAGGATGAATATACCAAAAGCGATGATATTTTCTTAATTCATAAATCACTTCCAACTGCCGGCCACAGTGACATCTTTTCTAGGTTCTTAGCGCATGTTTATTGCCATTTATATACGTGTCCATGTTTTATGCTTGCTTGTCTATCTTTTCAAATCTAGTTATTGGGTCATCTGATTCTCTGTATATTAATGGTATCCCATCAGTTCAGTCATGTAAGCCGTATGAGGTTGATGTATAAAAACACAAAGACGATGACTGAAAAAAGGTATCATGTCGTCATATGGCCACCTATCGCCAAATCGAATACCCATTGTAGATAAATCCAAAAAAAAAAAAAAAAAAAAAAAAAAAAAAAAAAAAGGGAAAAGGAAAAGGAAAAGGAAAAGGAAAAACGCCGTAATTATGCTTCTATAAATATTAAACTTCAAGCGCCTTTACGCATGTCCAGAGAATAACTGGCACAATGACGTTATCGTTGCCTCCCGTCAGGACCGCCTCTGTCAAACTAGCCATGGAGGAGCACACCAAGGCATGTCCCGCTCTGGTCGTCATACTTATATCGTCGCCGGTAATGGGCCATTTCCCTATACGAAGCCAAACGCTCGCAGATGTGAGGCCGAGGAAGACTGCAGCTGTGAATGCTAAGCTTCCCTCGAGACTTTTGCCGCCGCCCCAGACCCATTTGCGGTGACCATAACGACGCCCAATAAGTGAGGCTGCTGCATCGCCTAAACCAACGCAAACAACCCCTGAAATCATGCTAATCTCCCTGGTAGATATTTCCCAGCCAGCCAAGTAGTCTGATCCAGTCCGTGGCAAGGATCCAAGCGACAGCCAGAGAGGAATGGCACACCCGATCAGAAGAAAGATGTGAGATATCACGACAGGCCCGCGGAAATCTCTGCCGTCGACATAAGGGGCCAAGAAAGAGGCTATCGGCTTAGAGAGGGGGGGTAGCTGACTCGCTCGCAATAAATCTAGGATTAAAAAGATGGCCAAGACAATTGATAGCGCCAAGGCAACAAATGTCGGATCTATAAACGTCGCTGGCAGAAGCATACCGACCATCATAAAGTGGAATACCTTCCGCCTTGTATCGACCTCGTATGTGTTTGTTAGCTGAAACACGATTGCGAGTCCAACGATAAGAATCGCAATCCAATAGCCACTGATGAAGAGTCGTGTGTTGGCTTCGCCAAAATCGTTGTGGCGAACATGTTGTACCCAACCAAAGCCGCATTCTTTTTCGCCCCAAGCCTCGGTCCTTGGTGGAAGACAGATCCAGTATTCCAAATTAGCCCTGACGACACGATATCTGAACTCTGGTAGATCACCAAAAAAGTATCCGAGAGCCCAGCCAATAGGTTCATTGCCACCAAGGGCATACCTTCCCACATATGGACGAATAAATGCAACTATGATGACTGCCAAACACACATATACGTAGCCTGCATACAGCCACTTTCTCACCGCTGCCTGTGCAGGAGTAAACTTGAAGTATGCACGAATAGAAACGGATGCCGTCCGTTTTCTCCTTCCAGATGGAGTGTGAGTTGCTGCTTTACGCGTGGCCTTATCCATATGAGGTACTGTATATCTTCGAGACACTCCGCCTGTTTTCCATCCGTTTTCGGTGGATGCATCAAGCGATGGCTTCTCTGTTGCACCCAGAGTTTGAACCCTAGTAGGGCCGCTGAACCGCAAGTCGTCTTCGTCCTCATCGGTTGAGAACAGCGCATCGTCGCTATGTTGATCCAGAGATGAGCCCAGAATCTCGCTCTTGAGTTTCTGCCAAGACAATATCCTGATCAAAGTCTTCCAAAACGGACGCCTTGGCGGATATGGCTCTCTTCGAAAACGCCACTTGGGAACTCTTGCCAACACAATTCCCCATCTAATCACGGCGCCACATAGTACAAGTAGACCTAAACCACCACCCCACAACAAAGCTTTGAGTATCTGAATTTGAGGCGAAGACGCTAGAAGCAAGACGTTAATCAAAGCAATCGAAAGAAGCTGAAGCTCGGCTGTAAGGAGGCTAGTCGTAGTAAGATGATGTAATACAGCAGATGCCGTTCTATGCAAAGGATACAGCAGGACAAGATCTTCTTGCGTGAGAAAAGCATAAGTAGGCGTAAACCGGGGTTCGTTTGAAAAGGAAGATCGCCAAATCAGAGGGAGACATGATAGAACCCAGTGAAGAGAATCATATGCCGCATATTGATCGAATTTGGGCACCACTTGCTGAGGAATCGAGCTTATGCTCAGTATGAGGTTCGGAAGGATGGCCGCCGGACAGTTGACGGAAACCAGTAGTGACACAAATATCGTAATCGAAGGAGGATATAGAAGAGGCGCAGGGTCGAAGACTGTAGGAAACTTCAATGGCAACCTTGAAGACGGTTTCTGAACCTTGTAGCCCCATATCAAGACCCGAAGGGGATAGAGCAATAGCAATCCTCCGTACAGAGCGCTAAATAGATAAAAGTCTACCACCGGTAAGAGTCTATCCCAGAAAGCCAAAAGGGGGATGGGGGCTATATACCTTTGCGCCAAGTATCCAATATCGGCGACAGCAGCTTATTCGCTTGAATCATCCTAGCCAAAGTGACGATGATGCCAGCTTCGAGGGCTCGTTGCACTAGAATCTTCCTCCGTCGGATAGTATCCGGCACTATAGCTTTATCTTCAGACTTTTTACCACCAAGTGATACCTTGCGACCGGCCGTTGGTTCCTGCAGGACGGCAGGCGATAGCACCGGCGTCGATGTGCCAGATATGACTTCATTTTTCCCTCTCAGCCCTTTGTGAGGTCGCAGCTTGGGGGGCGGCAAGCCTTTGAGAAAATGTTCGTCGTCAGCATCGGTGCCACTATCGCTTGCCGGCGTCGACTCCTTGGAGAAGGTTGGTGGAACGGACGGCGATGGCTGGTTGGCGTCGCTTGCCAATCTCGAAGATGCTGTCCTTTGGGCGCGAGAGATTGGCTGCTCGGAAAGATGGGGGAGCTCAGAGCTCTGATGATGATACGGGTGAGGCGACCGGTTCAATACTCGAAGATTATCTTGCTCCTCAGTCAAACGTGACTCTGGGCTGAGGTGGCTTGGCATGATGTGTGAGGCCACCTTTCCTAGGAACCATTGAAGACGGTTGGGGTGGGATATATCTCGAGGCTAGATGACGTCTGATGTGGCTGAGCGTCGAGGCTCGAGAAAAGAGAACGATTGCTACTCAAGCAATTTCGGCAAGCAAAAGGATTTTACATTGGGAAGAATCTAGACAGCGGATAGCAGAAAAATAACAAGATGCCGTGGAATGACCCTGCGCTTTCACATGAAAGCTACCCCCGTTTGCTGGGATGGGCCGAATTGTTGGTGTCCTTTTTGCTGGGTACCATCACGTGAATCCTGGCGGTTGCCAAAGTCACCTCGCTGCAAATCATACCTGCATAGTACTTGTATTGATCAGCGCTCCAAAAATAAACCTCTACCTTCAACAGCAGTAATAATACCACCGCGATGAATGTTGAGGAACTGGAATGGACCCATGTCTTAATAAATAATTACAGCTATGGATTAATATTCGTTTATCTATGTCATCTGAAGACCATGTTTCACAGTTCCACCTTGTCTGGGAGCTTCCCGTTTTATTGTTTCAATAACTGCCATATCTTAGCAACAGCCACTTTGCCGCTAGCGACTTATCAAGTTGCTTGAATATTCCCGAAATGGACAAATGGTAGAACATAGGCAAAGGTTCCAGCCTCATTTTTTTTAAAGCATGCTAAGTGGAATATTTAAATGTTTGCGCAGAGGTCACCTCTTCCATTCGTGTAAGATATTCAAGCCTATGCACTAGAGTGTGTAGGCGGTCGAATCATAGAAGCTGCTGACTGTAAAGTGTTCCCATTGCCGCATGACCAGCCAGCTTTGCGTTCGTGTGAGAAGCTTGTTTGCTCTTTGAGAAAGATGTTGATATACGCTCATTTTTACTCAATGAAACAGGTACGCAGCACCGGCCGCTTTTTTTATAGCTGTATCTGCGAATATGTGTATTGTCCTCCAAATCGTGGCCACATATATGCGAAACAGCTCTACAGGTACTTGGCTTCCTGGAAGATCCCGCTAAATAATATAGACACCCGTTCTCGCATATGCCTAACACCGCGACATCACGAATTCCTGGACAAGATATGCGTTCGCGGGAATAATTTTAGATTCCAGGTGACGCACGGGATTTCAATCAGTGAATATGACCTATAAACATCCCAATCGCAATGCTCCATGCCATCGTATGTACGAGGGTTGGTGTTAATCTTGCCCTCTAGATTGAAGCTTTCGAGCACTAGGGCTGCGCAGTGCCTGTAACGGCTGGCTTCTAGATCTTAAGTTCTGACTCGCTCTTATTCAGAGTTTCAGCTTGGTCTGCATTTTTGATGCCGTCCAAACAGCACGTGGTTAGTGGATGACAATGCCCTGGATAGGCGGCCGGGAGAAGATCTACACACACCCACAAGAGGTTAAGTACAACGTCGATCTAGCTGGAGGTAGGCTTTACGGCGCCACCTATATTCAAGAATTTAAAGCTAGCTGAAGTATGTTTCTCGGGGATGTGATAATAAGGGCAAAGTGCGGAGAACCAGAAAGCTATTAGTTTCTCAGCGTTGTCAATCTACTATCTGGCTGAGAGATCTGAAGCAGACTGCATATACACCGTATAGGTATGTACGACCTACATGATGATCCAATTACTACCTTAGATACTACAGGTACTACCAAAGGTATCTAGATAATGTGTCGATAAAAACGGAACCCAAAGCAGCAAAACAGGCTAGTTAATGTTGAGTAACGCACATCACCTCAGTCTGGATGCTGTTCAGCTCCAGCGGCACGTATTATTAGCCTTCTTGCAACCGCAGCCTACAAGCAGTTGAAGTCAAACAAAGTTGGCGCTACAGACTGCGGCCGGGACTAAGTCTTGCAAGCAAAACTGCGGCCCGACTATTCTGCTGTATTTTGGCAATCCTTAGAAGCGCGACTAATGCCACCAGCCACAAATTTGGCCAGCGACAATAAAAGCACAGCTCAATGCAACCACATATCCGATACTGCATGCATGCAATCTGCAGCTTCTACGCATCTAGATAGCCAGCGACAGTTGAGGATCGATGCCTATCCTTTTTCTTCTTCTGTCCCGCTCTTTCTCCTCTTCTTTCTCTTGCCCCATCGCAAGCTCTACGCTAAAAATATGTTGTTACCTGTGAGGCGTTTCCAGAAGCGTGGATACCCTTGCTTGCTTGAAATATTCTCCATGAGGCTGAGAGGCCTCGCCAATCTAGACGTTGATCTTATGCCTAAATGAGCTTTGGCCGAAATCCAAACGTTTGCGCTCTTTGCGCATTGGCCAGAGACGTGAAGTTCTAGACCTCGTCTGCTCTGACTCTGGTCTCGTCGTCCAGTTGGGGTCGGCCAAGTCTCCGATTCCTCCATCCAGTGGGAATACGAGCGGTAGAAGCTGCGGCTTCGCAAGCTCCGCTGAGCCTTTTCGATGATGTCAGTTATGGAGAGCGGCTACGAGGTAGTGCTTGTTTAGCAGTTTTGCCAGCAGTCTTCTTCTTGTTCCCTCCATACCGCCTCGAAGTGACGCGCGGAGAACAACATTAGGCGAGAACACATCTATTGGCAGCAAATTTCGCAAGACATGCTCATATTTGAACTTGTGGGCATCATATTGCTAGGGAAACTCTGTCATGGTTACGATATGATCTTCCGTCGTCTTCTAGGCGCCGACAAAGGGGTTGCACCGCCCCGATTTTTCACGACAGGCCCTGTCATGATCCCAGCTGGGATGCGGTCGAGTCGAAGAATGGGTAAGCAGCGGGAATGCCGGCACCGAGAGCTTTTAGCAGACGGTCTGTGGAGATCGGGATCACGCCACGCTTCCCGAAGTGAAAATAATACAAGGAGAGTATTAGTGCTGCTTATACGAAGTACGAGCAACAGGAAGTGATTGTGCAAATACAGGATGCAGGTAGCTAGCAGATGAGATGAGAGAGCTTTGAGACATACCATCGTGGTGTGTATTTGCACCTCTTTGGCATCCGACCCTGGGACGAGGAGGGTGATATATGACCAACCGATGGTCATAAGAAGAGGATGATGCTACTTCATTCTTCGTAAATGCGGGTGTTCTCGTACAATCGCGGAGCAGGGACTCGGTTACGAGCACTGCTAAATGGGGATACGAAAAAGACCCGACACGAAGATGCGAGAGTACAATATTCGCATAGCCAGTAATACCGAGGTAGAGTAGGGGCTAGATGTGTTCAATTGAGGAGCATAAAAGCAAAGAGTCAAGATGCAATCATCGGTCAACCGGCACGGCACCGACGAGATAGAGTAGAGATGTCAAGCAGCCGGCTTGTTTATTCCTTGCAAGTCAATCGGCAGCACCCAATGCGGTACGCCGCAGACCGTGCGCTTCATCCAATCGCCTAAACACCTGTACGACGGAGCATTAGGGTGGCGACACCTGCCGGGAAGTGGATTCTGTAGGCGGTAACACTACCGAGTATGTCTTACCATGGCGTTTGAAGCATTACAGGCCATACAAGCCTGGCTTTGTCTCGGGGGAAGAAGAGAGCGAACGGCTTGGTTCGTGAAACAGCCCTGTGTTGAAGCAACGTCAGATCCAGATACAGTAGCCAGGTGTGCCTAATAATAGCACCCAAGGAGGATTCAAGCACTGCTTGTGTACTACAGTAATCCTCTTTGCTTTTTTCTCACCGTGCCCAATTCTCCTCTGCTATCGCCGAATGTCTCCCTTGATCTTAGTTGGGTATTACATACATATGTAGGTTGAGTCGTGCTAGCTGGACGTACTATCGAAGTTCATAAGCTTAGACGAAACTCCATATCCAAAGCCAAAGTTTCAAAAGGCTAAATCAAGGAACCAGGGCACGGTGTGGCGTAACGCCTGTTTCTTGCTGGTATGCTGCGCTGCCAGCAGATCGGGATTGGTTTTTCCAATTCTTTGATATTGATGTTTATTTTGACCCATCTCTCCTTGATCTCCTTGCATCGACTCCCGAGGTGCTCCCTGGGTGCCGCAGCGCTACGCCCAACCCCTGCCAGGCGCCCTGTAAGCTCCCACTGGCGCTAAGGCATCCAGCAACCCATAGCTCCGGGATAGCTGCCACAGAGCCTCGACAGGCGCATCTGCGCAACTGAAACCTCAACCCATGCGGCGGCCCTAGTGGCCTGCTGGAGCGCCCCTAGAGCGCTCCATGATATCCATGATGCAAGCCGCCGCCATGGCTGGCCGAGCTCCAGCCAGTCAGAGCCGCCAGACGGCTTGCGCTTTGAGATGCTGCCCGTCAGTCTCCGCCATGCCAGCCTCCAAGGCCCGCAAGCGCGCTGCTCCGGCCGCTAATAATGACGCACGGATAAGCCATTGCTCGCCGCAGGCCTGACTGACCTGGTCCTTGTCGCAGGCTCGATGAGCTGTCAATGATGCCGCGTTTCCCATGGCAGCTGAAGCGCAAGGTGGGCTGGGCCGAAAGCCCGGGCCAGCAGCAAGACCAGGCCGGGGCTGGGTTGGAAGAGGATCTCGTATCCGAGGATAGCAGCAGGTAGACACGGCAGAGAGGCAGAGAGGCAGAGAGGCAGTGAGGCAGTGAGGCAGACAAGAGACGAGAAAGAGGAGACCAGGGCTCTGTGCCAAGGTCGCACCAGATACTGACGACACCAGCTCTTCTTATCTTGACAGAGGCCGGCGGAGTTGACTTATGCAAGCCCAGGACTCTCCACCAGCCCCCAAACTTATACTTTTCCCTCGTCGATAAACCTTTCTCTCCTCCTCCTTCACCTGCATCCGACACTTTGCTCTCCTCGCTGTTCTCGTTGGCCGGAAGACTATCACCCGTGGCTTCTTGACAGCAAACCCATCTGGCGGAGACTAGGAGCTTGACCTGCATCTGTCTTTGCCCGGCAGCCCCAGACTTGGCCCCAAGAGGACGGCAATTCTTCAATCAGAACGAACGAGGACCCGCAATCACTCAAACGTTCTCTCTTGCTAGACCTTCCGGGTCCAGCATAGTTGAACCCAAAAACCCAAAACCTCTCCGCTTGTCCTGCCGGAGGTGGCGTGCGTCTCGTTTTCCTCGAGTCTCGTAAACTTCAAGACACCCCTGCCCTGCCCGTTGACTGCAGTCCACGAGGCTTGCATATCGACCACACTCTGTTTGACACCTGCCCCCTCTCGCTCTTCTGGATATACCTATATCTATATTATCCGCACTCATGGCTCCCACCGGTTACACCGACCGTGATGGCCACCTAGAGGCTGGACTACTCAAGAGCACCGAAGGAGAGAAGCAGACTGGATACCGGGACTATTCGCCACCTGCGTTGAAGAGCAAGAGCAAGAGCAACAAGATGCTTTACTTTAGGCGGGCGCTGCTCGTCATCGTCATGGGCTTCGTCCTTGGCTTGGGCGTTGCCACCGCTCGGCCGAGCTTCATCAACTGCCAGAGACACCACGACAACTCCAAGATGGCCATGGCCAAGGCTCACGGCTCCAATGGGGAGCTGGCCGAGGCCCTTCAGAAGGCCTCTCCTGATCTCCTCCACCGGCTGCTGCATGCCTATCTCCCTGAGAGATACCAGCATGGAGTGTTTGCCACTGACAAGGATGCTATCGATGCCATCAGCGAGAGGGATCCTTCTGTTGCCTCGGCCATCGTTCAGATTGCCAAGAGACAGGATAATGGGCCAAGCAACAACAATTCAACTACCGCTGCTGGACCGTCCAGCACGGCTCCTGGTTCCACGAGTTCACCTGCGCAGTCAACAACGAACGCACAATCCTCAACTGCTACCGGCGCTGGATCGACCACTGCTTCTGAAAGTAGCTCAAGTAAGTTGTACCTTGTTACATCTCGACATCTCGGAGGCTTGGATCGTCATAACTAACGGTTAAATCAAATAGGCCAGGCATCTAGCTCTACTGCTGAGTCCGCTACCGCAGATTCGTCTTCGTCTGCCCCTGCGTCCACCACTGCGGGATCAACCACTGCTTCGGAACAATCCACCAGTGCATCGCCCTCCAGCACCCCAAGCTCGGCCCCTGCTTCAACTACTTCTGCTTCTGCAACTTCTGGTACGTCTACCACGGAAGAAGAAACCACTACGGCTGCTTCCTCCTCTCCCACTAGTGCTCCGGCGTCCACCAGCTCCTCTGGTAGGTTGTCGTCGACCATTACTTCGTCTGTTGCTTCGTCTGAGGCAACAACCACCTTTGACTCTTCCTCCCCTTCCTCTTTATCCTCTTCCTTTCCTACATCGACTTCACCGAACTCGGCGACCGCGGCAGAAACCACTACTGGTATGTCAGATTTTCGCACTGTCACTTTGACATTGTCGAGATAGGCGTCTCAGCGTTGGTAGTAGTCTTGGATCATTTGCTGGATGTGAAAACAATCGCCACCATTCTGGATTTCAAGTGCTTCGAAATTTGTTACATGGACCTGAAAATTGCTTCTTTCACCTTTTTTTTTTCTTCTTTTTTTTTTCTCTTTCCTTTTTACTCGAGCAATAATTTCGTTCAGGGGTAATATAGGCAAAATGGCTAACAATCTCCTGAGTAGATAATTCTGTAACCCCCGGCCCCTCTTCAACCGAGGCCAGCGAAACTCCGCAATCAACCATCACTTCGGGCTCCAAGACGACGTCTGCTCCCGTTGCCCATACCTTCACCAGGACTCTTCCTGATGGAGGCACCACTACTCTCACTTCCACCTCGTGGGTTGCTGTTTTGCCTACCAGCCAGGCCGACGGCTCAAAGAGCCCTGACCTTCAGAACGCCGCCTCTCTCCCTCGTGGCGAGATGATGATGCCTGCTGCTATTGGCCTTTTGGTCGGAGCTGTTCTGCTGGCATAAGCTGAAAAAAGCATATATCCTTGCTAGCTTTCTCTCTTTTTTTCTTCCCGTTTTCACTCTCTTATCAAACTGCATCAGCATATTCATGCTATTGGAATTAGCACCATCGTATTATTCATTCATTGTAATCACGACATTCACGGCTGCTTCCTAACCACTCTTTTTTTCCTAATTCATAGCGCAAACTCGGGGGGGTACATAGATTGGGCAACAGCATATTTTGTTTTTCCTTTTTTTTGATTTCTTTTTGGCACACTCGGACTTGATAGACTGGGAGGGTACCCTCTGCACAACTGTAACGCATACATCATTTTGGCATCTACGGCACTCAAAAAGGGGATATAAATTGTATTTTCAGCATATATAGCAAAGCAAGCACACAAACGAAGCAGCCGCATATAGCCGAGGCACATAAGATGGAAATTTCTCTCACTTGATTTTAAGTTGTGATGATAAAATGATTTGTATTTTCTAATTCATAATTCTTGCAATATCTGGGCTGCCCTTCTCGATTTTGATAGGGTATATCAGTAACAGTTGTGTAATATCAGTATCCTAAAAGACAAGAAACACCACAAACTCCATTCCATGCAGGTAATCCCTTCACGCCGCCACCACACGCCAATAGCTTAGCCCGGTCCAATCTTTGGCATGTCGTGATGCTCGCTCAGCCTAGACAGATATGTATTCAACTCCTCGACTCGCTCTTTATGTGTCTTTAGCAATTCGGGTCTTGATCCGGATGATTGCGCGCTCTGAAGAAGCTGTTTGCGTAAAAAGAAATATCAGCCATTTGTCCTAATCATCATATTATGGTGAAGATGCTTTTCCCTGCTTACCCTCTTCTTTCTTGCTTCCTCGTATCGTCGCTCCGATTCCGTCTTCAGCACCACCGGCTCGTCGTCGTCCTCCCTCTCTTCCCCATCCTCTCTTCTTCGATCCTCGTCTCGGGAGCTCTTTTGCTTGTCGCGTTTCTCTTTGGGGGCGTCTTCGTCGTTCCTTTTGACGAGTGCCGCGTTCTCGTCGCCGCCGCCGGACAGGTTCTTTTCCAGGTCTGATTTGGCGGCCTTCTTCTTCTTCTTGCTGACTTTTGCGCCTTTCAGCTTGAGCGCGCCGCCGCCGCCGCCAATGGCTTTGTAGTCGTCGGAGCCCATTGCCAGTTCAGCTACCGAACCGTTTCTCTCCTTCGAAAGAGGCGAAAAGGAAGAGCAAGTCGCGAACGCTCAGGATAGAGATCGTCGATTGTAGGAACGAAGAGGCAGCAAGCCAAGCGGCAATGCATGGAGGTTCGCCCGCCTTAGTCATCAAGGAGAGCACCGAAGAGAAGCGACAATAGAACGCTAAGCCGCAAAGCTTAAACGCATTGATGCAAATCTATGACTAGGGAGGGCCAATTAGAGCGGGCAGCAGGGGGGGTTCCCCAATTGCTTCGATCTTCTAAGTGGCAGTGCGTGTGCCTTGCATTTCTTCTCTACTGATCTAAAGTGCCATCTTCTGGTCCACCGACTCTTCTCTTTTCTTAGGGCCAGATTATTTTAATTCAGGGGGGGAAAGGAAAATCTTTTGAACAAATTCCAGCATTTTATTCTTGTTTCTCTCCTTTTTTTTTTTCTTGAAACGCCGTTTACGAAGCCTTACGACTCTTCTTCTTTCTTGGCTTTCCTTTAGCTGCTAATTTCGAGGCGTGCGGGCCGGTTTTTGTTACGAAACGCACATCAGCATTCCCTCTACCGACGACTCTCGGATCCTGCGATTTTTGAAGTTTCTCGCACGAAAATACTTGCGATATCATCGTCCTCTTTTCGGAACTCGAGTTTTTAGCGACATGGGCTGTTTCTGCTGATTCGCCGGACGAAAACACACCTAGAACAATACGGGGCTGCTGTCTCTGCTAGAGAGGGGAAGGGATACATAACCGAGGCGGAATACAACAAGTGCAAGACAGAGAGAGGAGGCAACAAACTGGTGGCAATGCCCTTCCAGTCGCAGTCTCGAGACTCCCTGGAGCTCGCTTCGCTGGCCAGCTCCAGCGTCGCCCACGATGGCGCCGCCTCAGAAGTGTCTTCGCGCCCCAGCATCTCGTCCTCGCGGCGGCTGTCCATGGTGGAGGAGGAGGACCCCTTAAACGACAACAACCCGGCGGTGGGAGGCAGGCTGGGTCGCTCGTACTCGGTCTCGTCGGCATTCGACTTCGCGGGCAACCTGTTCCCTCTAAGCTCGACCGCTGGCGCTGGCGGGTACGCACCCATTGGCGCGCCAACGTCTGCGGGGAGGCCGAACGGCGGACTGGGCGGAGGATCGCTGGAGAAGCTCAAGACGCTGACTTACTTGAACGGACTGTCCCTGATCATCGGCCTGATCATCGGGTCTGGTATCTTCTCGTCGCCTAGCCAGGTGAGCTCGAGGCTCGGATCCCCTGGCGCGGCCCTCATAGTATGGGTGGTGGCGGGCATTCTCGCATGGACGGGCGGCGCCTCATATGCCGAGCTGGGAGGTGCAATCCCCCTGAACGGCGGTTCCCAGGTCTATCTCGCCAAAACATTCAACGAGCTGTCTGGGTTTCTCTTTTCGTGGGTAGCCCTCCTGGTGCTAAAGCCCGGGAGCGCCGCCATCATCGCCATCATCATGGGCGAATATTTCGTCAGGGCCATTATTGGCGCAGAGGCCGAGACGATCAATCCTTGGATCAACAAGGCTGTTGCGCTGGTGGGAATCTTTATCGTGACGTTTCTCAACTGCGTATCGACAAGGGTGGGCACCCGGGTCAATGACGTTCTCATGTTCCTCAAGTTTGTGGCGCTGATAGCCGTTACCGTGATTGGCATTGTAGTTGCCATCACGGGCTATTCGTACAAGGGAGAGGCGAGCACCGAATGGAAAACGAACGATTGGTTCAAGGGGACGTCTTCGGATCCGTCAAACTGGGCGATTGCGCTGTACGCTGGACTCTGGGCTTATGACGGATGGGATAACGTAAGTTGCGCGCACGTGCTGGGGGGGGGGGGGGGGGGGGGGGGGGGGGGGGGGGGGGGGGGGGGGGGGGGGGGGGGGGGGGGGGGGGGGGGG
>JAJKFY010000079.1:0-27848 GCA_021066465.1 Trichoderma asperelloides | reverse complement strand
TTTTATTTATTTTTAATATATTTTAAAAATAATTAAAATATAGCTTTAAATTAATAAAAAATTTAATTATTTTTAAAGTATTTTTATTAAAATTATTAAATTACTTAAATTTAAGGATTTTTTTTTTTTTTTATAATATTTTAATTAATCTTCTAGATTTTTAATTTATAAAAGAAGTAAATTAATTATTTTTTATTTTAAAATAAATAATAAATATTATTTATAAATATTCTTTTATATAAAAATAATTTTTTATTAACTATTATTTAATATATTTTTATTATTACTTATAAATTTAATAATTATTTAAATAAAAGTTATTAATATATAATAAATTATATATTAAATAATTAATATAAAATAAATTTTTAAAAAATAAACTTAAAATAAGTTTTTTTAATTTATATTAGTAAATAAGTTAAAAAACTTATAAATAATATAATATTATAATAAAAATTATTAATAAATAAAAGTTAAAAAAGTATTTTAATTTTAATTTTATAATTAATAATTAACTATTTAAATTATTTAAATAAATATAAAAAAGTAAATTTATATATTTAATTAACTTTAATAGCTTATTAAACTTACTTTATAAGTTTAATAAGTTATATTACTGGATTAATAAATAATTTAATAAATTGCCACTGATTGGTTGGTCGGCCTATTATTAATCCAAATTGGCCTACCCTATAGGCCCATTGTTGCGACTATAAGAGATGGGTTGTAACAGCTTGCCTGCAAAGTCTGAATAGCACCACGAGCCATGGAGGCAAGCATACTAAGATGTTGAACCATGAAGCAGTTCAATGCCTCAAAGCCGCGGTGGAGGTAGTATAAGCAAATTATTGTCTCAAATGAATGTTTCGAACTGAAGAGAAGCTCCCGAGGCTTTTGCTCAAGTGTCTGAGAGAAAAGAGCTATGGACTGTGGGTTGTCTAAGTTCGTAGCAATTGGTTCTTCGAGGAGATTAATAATGTAATTATGAAACCGCATGCTGCGAGATAGTAACGAAAAGCCACGCTGATGTGAGCTCGACTGGCACTTAATGAAACTGGAGCTGGTATGGAGTAATGATTCGATCTGGCTTCAAGGACCGTGGCAAATTCCTGTCCCAGTCTACCTGTTTGGCACAGTATACTAGGACTTAGCTAAAAGCTTGATATGCTTAATTTTATTCTCGTCGATCCGAGATGGCATAGCCCGTGTTATGCACCATAGTTCTAGTTTCGCCTCGATGAATTGACCGAAATGAGCGCTAAATATGGTTGGAGCAGGAGGACTACAGTACAAAGTGGGACATACAGATAGAAATACAAGCATCATCACTCCTTCAAAAGTCCGTAATGTCAACGGTGTTTTATTATGAGTAATAGTGATTTTCTTTTTTTAAGTCCTGGTTTTTGGTGCCCGCTGGCTTATGTAGAGCATAAGTATAAGGTAGCAAAAGCATTTACTGGCGCTCTAGCCAATCATATAGCGGGTGCTATGCTACAGTGCGGAGTATTAATTGTATAATAAATCGCGTACATATTATCGCTTACTATATATCTTTTGATGAGTTTTATCTTCTATTCATCTAGAGGGAATAATTGATTTTTTTGATAACAGGCCAGCAACCCTTGGTAATTTTTATTAACCACCACTCTATTATACTATACAGATGTAACATTAAGAACAGAAAAGGAATGCCTTTTATATTTGGTTATATATTGTAATAGTACAAACCTATAGTAGCGGTATCAGGGCATGTTCCAATAGCATCCCCCCAGTTGGAGCGTTCTACAAGATTCACTCGTCACGTCGGCGCAGCAACTAGACATTGTATTCACTTTGCCCGTTTCCATTACATGAGACACTATACACTATAGAAACTACATTTTCTCTTACATCTCAGTACTGTTCATCATGAGGATTGGAGCTCCATCCGTATAGCTCTTCGATGAAACACATGATCGAACTCAGCTGGTACGTTTAATATTATGGCTCCTTTACAATATAACATGTTCTTGAGCCGCTCTTGCAATATTGTAGTAAGTGACCCGAGGCAAAATCCGTCCTAATTGTTAACAATGCCTCAGCCCATAAGTATAGAGGGATATGCAGCTTTACAGTGGCGCAGGTATGGGGCTGCTCTACCTTCTATTGGCTTTGCCAAACCTTAGGCTTAAAGGCAACTTTGGGGGGGCAAATTTCGATTACCAAAAGAAGTCGCATCGCACAAGCAGGAGGCAGAGCTTCACCCGCGATTCTCTGGCATTTTTTTGTTAAAAAGAATAGGCTAAGCCAATTGGGTAATTTAAGCTGCCAGTTACGTATATCTAACTTGCCATGTGAGGATGATCTATGATTCATGATGGTCAGCACCCTAATACAACATAGAATATCTATGAATCATGATTGCATCATGCAAGTTTTCTATTACATTAACGACCGTGACTCAAAATCAAAACCTTAACTAAAAGTCACGATGTATTTGGCATTTGTAAGTAAATTTGGCTATTTAGAACCCGATAACTTCACTATTAGCAATCCTTTCAACTTTTTTTTCCCCCCTCCGAAAGCTTGCGGTCTATCGATCATGGCAGCCATGGGCGATCTTTTAAGTCCTAAGGACAAAGATGATATCAGGTACAATACAAATCATACCACACAGCTACGTTCTGTCTTGAAAGACATACGCAAACTCTCTTATACATTACAAACTGAAAACGATAATCAACGGAGAGAGGTTGACAGGACTTGGTCGAATTTGCTTGAGACCGAGCAAGCTTCTAAAAATGACTCGGCAAGGCAAGACTCTAAATCACAGCAAAAATGGTTGGGAATCAATGCTGCAACCGTTGATACAAAGGCTCGATTAGAAACCCGATCCTGACTTATGCACAGATTCAACCTTTACACCACCCACGAAGAGCCGACGGACGATAACGGAGGAAGTAGTATGCCTTGTAATTATGGCTCTCCCTCCCAATTTAGGGTATTTTGCGTCTCTATATAATGTCGGCTACTTAGGAAAAGCATTGTTGCGAAACAAGACGTCGTGCAACCAAAATCTCGTCGCGTCTCACATATGCATCCTATTGGATTATTAACATATGAGAGAGCAAGCCACGGTCATGCAGCGATTCCATTGACCGAGACGGTAGAATGGGATTTGCGAAGACAATGAAGACAGTGGTTAGCTTGAGGAGAAATCAACAGCATGTCTGATTCTTAAAAGCTATTGTGTAATGGTCCGCCATACCGTTGCGCCAACAGGGCAAAATAATAGGCTACTAATCGCATTTGTGGTAGATATTCTGACGGAACTAGCTGCTTCTAAGGCATCAACCGATTATGGGGGACCAGGTCGTAACCATTGTTAGTCAAATATAAACCGCTTCTCACGTAGCCAAATAACGACATTCGTTATACATTCAAGTCCAAAGGCATGTTATTATGTACGCAAATAAGAATATACTGTAACTGCTTCTTTAAGACGCAGGTGTGCCGCTCCCAATATAGCATACAAGTGGCAAAAGATTAAAGATGGTAAGAGCTGGGGCGGTATACTGAGGGCCAGTTTACTTTTGTGTCTATAAACTGTGTCATTTACGTTGCCTAGGATGACTCGTCGTAATATTCACATGGTATGGATAGATTGAGAAGGTATGAAGCCCATTGGAAGGCCTTTTTCAGTGCAAATGAATCATACATTTCGGAGCCTCGTTGACTGCCTATGACAAAAAATAATGTATCTCCCCTTCGCATTATAAATTAAGGGAATATTCTTGCTAACGAAAGAATTAGAGCAGTGGCCGTATTTCTATTCACATCCGTCGGAGCGAGGACTCCCTAAATAAATGCAGGGCGCACGCCACTCGTTTGCAGTCCTCACTTATACCCGCCGCTATTGAAGTCATCGGATCTACGTACATGTAGTCAGCTAAATACGACCGATTGGTCATACGAAAAAAGATTTGAGTATTGTCCAAAAAAAAAAGTAAAAAGAGCTTGATAATATGTTAAAAAAAAAAAAAAAAAGCTAAGTGTACATACTGAAGATCTGCCAAAGCACTCTTTTCCCATATCTTTTTCTTCTAGGTTTACATTACTTACATTACCACATTCTTTATTAAACAATCCATGATAAATTTACCATACTAACTACTAGATCCCTATTTCATACTATTTACATGAAAAAAGTACTAGAAAACTAATAAATTTAAAACCACTTGATTCAAATTTACAGAATTAACGAAACAGACAATCACAATCTACCTACTTATCGTGACCTTACATAAGAGTAAAAAGAACACGGTTTCTCGCATTAAGAGCTCCTCCAAGATCTCCAGCGTAACAGCCTCGCCGACAGTGCGTAATCCCGTGTGAGAAGACGAAAATTACTGCATAACCAAGCATCACCACAGAAGCGCCACGGAGAACCTTAAACCTGCGGCATTTGACAATGTTATTGAACAAGGTGTTTAACCATCACCAGTGATCAATAGCCAGAATCAGCCCAGAATATTCGGGTATGCAATTGCCATGGGAAGAAAAACACATCATGATGCAACTCGAGACAGCATCAATAGCCGATGCCCAGCTCATGGCAACCGGCAAAGTGTGGGGGAATAAGAAAACTGATAGTCCACGCCATCAAACAAAAACCATGTCCTGATCCTGGACTCCTTCTTCCCCGCGACTCATGTCTCATGCTTATTTCCTAGGGCCAACAAGAAAAAAATGGCGGAGGTGGCGACCCAGCCCCCGGAATGCCCACCGAGCTATGCCAGCTTGGACCTGGAGTCGTCTCCATACCGGCTATTGAAAAAAACTCAGCTCATGTTTAGCTCGGCGGCAAATGAAAAACACCGCAGCCAGGGACAGCAGCCAAGGAGAAGAGTCAATGGAAAGTGTCGGCTTTTGCCTGTTTTTTCCCCAGACTTGCAAAAAGCTGGACGAGACGGCTGAGCTATTGGCGCAGGGTGACTCGAAGTGCTCGCGCCATGTGGGACCGCCTCACCACCATCGTGCAGCCTTGCTGGCAGAAAAAACAAAGTCGACGGTGTATATATAAAGGGGGATCCATCGCCTCCGCACATTTGATCTGATCTGAATCCGGGGAATGTCACGGTCAAGCTCATCACACGTGCAGTGTCTTGTTCTTGCCTCCAACTCCATCTCCATCTCCATCCTTGTTGCATTGCATTGCCATTCATCAATCATTCATTCATTCGTATAAAGACACGAGACGAGACTGCGGCCATTCACAGCACAATGGCTCTCGCAGACTCCAAGCCAAACTCCACCCACGAGGAACACAAGGTGACCAGCATGGACATTGACGGCGGCAAAAACGAGGCCACGCACGGAGATCGGGCTTTGGCGCTCATCGGCAACGAGCAGGTCCAGCTCACCGAGGAGGACAGTCGCCGCATCTGCCGCAAGACGGATCGAGTCATCCTCGCCATCCTGGTCTGGGTTTACTTTCTGCAGATTCTCGACAAGTCCGTGCTGGGCTACGGCGCCACATACGGCTTGAAGACGGACACAAACCTGACCGGCAATGAGTATTCGCTTATTGGCTCCATTGCCCCCATTGCCCAGCTGGCCTGGCAGCCCTTCTCATCATATCTCATCGTCAAGGTCCCGCACCGCATCCTGATGCCGTCTCTTTGCCTCGGCTGGGGCATCGCACAGGCCTCAATGGCCGCTTGCCACAACTTTAGAAGCCTGATGGCCGCTCGCTTCTTCCTTGGTCTTTTCGAGGCCGGCTGCTTGCCGCTGTTCAGTCTCATCACGAGCCAATGGTACAGACGAGCCGAGCAGCCGATTCGAGTTGCGGCGTGGTACGGCACCAACGGAGCTGCCACCATTGTCGCGGCTGCTCTGTCCTACGGCCTGGGCCATATCCAGTCTGATGTTCTTCGAGAGTGGCAAATGTAAGTAACTTTTATAACTTCTTCCCATCTCTCTCCTCTATACCTGGTTATACAAGCACATCAAACTAACTTGATCCCCTTGTAGCATCTTCCTCTTTGTTGGCCTCGTCACCATCGTCTCCTCCCCCTTCATCTACTGGAAGCTCGAAAACGACATCCCGTCCGCTCGATTCCTCACCGAACAAGAAAAGGCACAGGCCATCGAGAGACTCCGTGCCAACCAGACCGGTACTGGAAGCCGAGAGTTCAAGTGGCGACAACTGCTCGAGGCCGCCATGGAACCCAAGACATACCTGTGGATCGCCATGGCGCTGCTGCTCAACGTCGGCGCCAGCGTGACCAACACTTTCGGGCCTCTCATCCTCAACGGCCTCGTTTCAGACAAGTACATGACTAGCCTGCTCAACATGCCGTTCGGCGCCCTGCAGATCATTGTCATCCTGCTGGCCAGCTACCTCGCCCAAAAGGCGCGTGTCAAGGGCGCCATCCTCATGTTCTTCATGATCCCCGTCGTCGCCGGCCTCGCCGTCCTCTACTCCGTCCCTCGCGACAACTCGGCCAAGGCGGCTCTCCTCGTGGGCTACTACCTGCTCGCCTTCCTCTTCGGCGGCAACCCCCTGATCGTCACCTGGATCGTCGGCAACACCGCCGGCACCACCAAGAAATCCGCCATCATGAGCGTCTACAACGCCGCCAGCGCGGCCGGCAACATCGTCGGGCCTCTGCTCTTCAACTCCAACGACGCACCAGCCTACAAGCCCGGTCTCCGCGCCTGCTTGGCCATCTTTGTGGCGCTCGTGGCCGTTGTCGCCATCCAGTGGGCCAACCTCATTGTGCTGAACAAGCTGCAGTCGAAGAAGCGTGTGCGCAACGGAAAGAAGGCAATTGTTGTCGACCACTCCATGGATGCGACATATCGGGCCATGGATGAGAATAACGCGGATGAGGAGATTGTCATTGCAGAAGAGAATGCAGCAGGCACTGCACAGCATGCGGGAGACGCGAGACTCGGAGAGCAAGCGTTTTTGGATCTCACGGATCGTGAGAATGACGAGTTTGTATATATTTATTAAGCGAGGCTGCATATTAAATTACGCCTTTTGGATTATGTTATTGCCATGATTAGGCAAGTTTTGCATTGTAATATTAGATACCCAAATAAAAACACCTGGAAAATTACATATGAAAACACTTGAAAAATGATATCTGATAACACTTGATAAATTATACATATACACTGTTGCTATGCACTCGACAAGTATGCCAAAAAGAATTCCATGTAAACAAATCATTTAGCGCTTCTCCATCCATTTCGTAGAGACTACGGCTATTGAATTATCCTTAAAAAACACCAGATTTGCCCAAGATTTGCCCAAGATTAATACTCAAAAAATTATGTCGTGCCCGGCCCACCTCGTGTCAAACTGCGGCTGCACTACTAGATCATCCAACCCGCCTGAGCTATGTTCCCAATCATAATCTCCACCAGCAAGCATCCCATCTGCCATGGCCATTGTTGAATTGCCAGCAATAAACTGTCCCAGCGAGTCCAAATCTCTCCATGAAAACCCGCTCAATGGATCCATGTCCATCGCCCCCTTGCCAGTGTGCAGTAAAGGAATGCCTTCCTGCCCTTGGATATCGTCCATTGTCGGCGTTGGTGGCTCGGTCAATGGATCACGACGAGGAGCAGCAGATTTGTTGGACTGCTTCGTACTGGATTTCCTCCAGAGAAGGCGGAGCGACGTGGCGTATCGCCTTCCAAGGCTTTGTGGGTTGTCCGACGTTTTTTGTAGCTGTGTAATAGTGCCATGGATGGCGCGGCGGACTCCGCGATCGCCACCCTCGCTGCTGATGGCTCCCGCCATTCTTGCCTAACGCTTTGATCAGTATCCTCTCTGATAGACGCGCACACGCACGAATCGCCAAAGATGAGCTTACCTTGAACAAAAAGACGGCGGCATAAATCACGTAGAGACAGTACTTGAGTGGCATACACTTGAGGCCAGCCACGGGGTCGATGAAGCTGTTCAAGATGCTGAGAAGCGAGTTTGCAGCGTCGATTGATTCATAGATGAATCGGGCATCTGGCTTTCCAGCAACATTGGAAAACAGTGGCCCGCTGGCTTTCCCAGGGCCTGCTTGCGCATTCCGAGCTGCGGCCCGGTTCAAGTTGGCCTGAAAGGCGAAGGCGTTGATGTACAGTCTCAGGAACTCGAAAAAAAGCACCAAAGAGGCTTTCACGGGAGGTGTGACTAGGACATGTTAGCTGCGTTGCTAAAATACTGCAAAACGGAAAGGCCGGGAGGGACGTACAGCTATGATTTGCCCATGAAAGCTTCCATTTCCGTACCATAGAAGCAAAATCATCCTACAAAACAACGTTAGCAGATAGTCAATTGTTTAGCATAGTTACTTAGCACCTACAATGTATCTGACATACTCCCCGCCGATGTACAGCTGCTGCCTGTGGCTCGTTGACGAATACAAAATATCGTGGGCATTGCTAATCAGCTGGGTAAGTTCGAGATGGGCTTGGAACAACAGGCCCATGTTGTCTGGGCCAAGCGCCTGCTCTTGTAACGTCGGAAAGTCTGCAGCCCGTAGATGGAGAGCCGGACCTGGTCCGCGTGACCAAAAGCCCTTTCCAAGTCGGATTGAGACTTGTCGGTCGCACATGTAACACGCTGTATCCTTGTCAGTGCCCAACGGCTCCAGAATGCTTCCTTGCTCAACTTCACATACCTGCCCAAACAACTCGTTTCCTACTCATTTCGGCAGAAAGTTTTCCTTCATCCGGCAATAGCGCAGACTGCTCAAGTCTCTGCAGATACCCTAGCCTCACGGCCAAGCCGACAAGCATCCAGGCGCCGTGATCTTCTTGGCCACAGCCAATGGCGGAATTCTCCTGGGGGCGTTGTGGCGCCCATTCTGCAAGAATAAGAAGCGCCTCTACCGAGCCAACAGAATTGGATCCGGCATATATAAAGTTGGACAGGAAGGTTTCGATGTGGCGAGAGCACGCGTCGTACACTCTAAACCAGGACGGGTCGTCTTTGGAAGCAACGGTAAGAATCGCAGTCAGGAGATGGGGCTCTTTGGCTGCCCATTCGGATATGGAACCCTCGAATATGGCGCTATGAGCCACTGGAAAGAAGGGATGAAAGTTTTCGTGATATCTAGGATTTCATTAGATCCAGTACGTATGCCAATGGAGATCTGCGATAGGTTACCTTTTGACAAGATACGACGCCTCCGAGGGCGTCAATATGCCATCATCCAATGGAGGGTAGTAGCTGGCAGCTGATCTACCAACGATTTGCGGCATGCCGTCCACTGCAAGTCTGTTGTTGGAGCCAGCTTGGCCCGCCAGCGCATTCCGCTGTCGATCAGGATCCAGGTCGGCAACTTGCGCGAGAAGGTCGAGGGCATCTGAGGGGTTCAAAAGATCGGTATTGGCAATGTGGCCTTCCAAACCGTCCGAACTCGTTCTCGATTCTGCAATCTCACGAGTGGAACCCCCCTCGTCAGGCCAGTTGCCGGCCTGCTGCGAAGACGAGAGCCATGCTCGCATATCCGCACCGCCTGGATGCTGGTCGGGGCGAGGATGGTTTGCCTGCTGACTGCTGTAGTTGCCATTATCATCATCGTCGTCGTCTTCGTCTTCGTCGTCGTCGTCATCGCGCGTGGTGTTTGCCGGGTCACGGCCTTCGCTGTTACGGCTGGGCGTCTGAAGCATGGAATTGCGAACGCCCTTGATGCGGCGCCCACCACGCCTCGACTTTGTCAAGACACACTCCAGCTGGTGCTCAACGCATCGACGACATGGAGGCACGCCCGACACTCCCGCCGAATCGCTGGTCCCCCAATAAGCGTCAGTAAGCGAGGCTCTACCGGGATGCTGCTGTCTGCTCACAGATCACATCTCGTCTTGCGCATGCGGCACGACAGACACGCGCGAGAGACCCGCCTGGCCTTTGATCGAGCCATGGCAGCGGTCGGCGTCTGTCCTGGGTTCAACTCCATCGGCAATAGGCGAGATTTGGCATATAAAGTGATTGCATTGGATTGGAATGCAGCTTGCAAGGTTGGGAGCAAAGGCCGCGACACGAGTTTGCGGGGGTGGAGCCGCGGCCAGTAGCCGGATAATCTGGGGCCGAGCGGCTAATGGGCAAATGGTCGGCAAATGGCCGGAACCCCCACCCGTCGTCACTTGGACGAAAAGTGTCACGTCACCTTGTTCTTGCTGATTCTCCTTGCTTCACTCTTCTTTTCCTCTTCAATCTTGTGATTTTGCGTGTCACACAGAATCCTCGATCAGCATCAGCAACATTTGCCCGTAAAAAACCACCAAATTTCCACACAATGGCTGCATCCACCTCACAAAAGCCCGGCGTCTTGATGCTCGGCATCGTCCACCACGCCAA
Organism: Trichoderma asperelloides; assembly: GCA_021066465.1. NCBI lineage: Eukaryota > Fungi > Ascomycota > Sordariomycetes > Hypocreales > Hypocreaceae > Trichoderma > Trichoderma asperelloides. The sequence continues at coordinate 17,494 of JAJKFY010000079.1, read as the reverse complement.
GGCAGAGTTTGAGAAGCTCTCCGAAGTCGCAGATGTCGTTGTATGTTTCTGCTTCCCCTCATCAACTCATCAAGCTATGCTTATGAATAATTCTGACATTTCTGGAATTTCGCAGCAAGTCACAACTGGAACTCGCGACGAGTTCATCCGCGACTGCGACAATGGCAAATACGACAACGTCGTCGCTATTTCAAGGACCTACGATTCAGTAAAGGTATGTCTGCTTCTCCGGCAAGATTATTCCCAGTCAAGTTGCTCATTTCGAATTGCAGATCACCGGAAGATTTGACGCCGAGCTGGTCTCTCACCTCCCTTCTTCAGTCAAGTTCATCTCTCACAATGGAGCGGGCTACGACCAAATCGACATTCAGCCCTGCACAGATAAGAGTATGAGCTTCTCCGCATCTCTTTCACATGCGATTTACTAACATTCACACCTTTCTCCTACTCAGAAATTTCCGTATCAAACACCCCCAAGGCGGTCGATGCTGCCACCGCAAACACAGCCATCTTTCTCATCCTGGGCGCGTTGCGCCGCGCCTGGATTCCCCAGCTCGCTGTTCGAGAGGGCAAGTGGAGAGGTGATAGCCCTCTTGGCCGCGATCCCCACACCCTGACTCTCGGTGTCTTGGGTATGGGTGGTATCGGAACCGCTACAGCCAAGCGCGCCGCTGCTCTTGGCTTCAAGCTGCAGTACCACAACAGAAAGCCCGTGGACGGCCTGGACAAGCAGTTTGCTTCAAACGAGGTTCCCAAATACGTTGGATTTGACGAACTCCTCCAGACCAGCGATGTCATCTCAGTTCATCTGCCCTTGGGACCGGCCACCCAAGGCTTGATCGGCAAGAAGGAGCTCAGCTCAATGAAGGACGGCGTAATCATTGTCAACACGGCCAGAGGTGCCATCATTGACGAAGAGGCGCTGGCTGAGAGCCTTGAGTCTGGCAAGGTCTGGAGCGTCGGCCTGGATGTGTTTGAACAGGAGCCCAAGATCCACCCGAAGCTAATCAGCCATCCCGGCGCTGTCTTGCTGCCTCACATTGGTACCGCGACTATTGATACCCAGGTATGTAGCCACATATTTTTGGCCTATTATCTTGAAAGGCTGGATGCTAATAATTTTTCCTCGAAAATACAGAAAGAAATGGAGATTCTGGTAATTGACAACGTCAAGAGCGCTATCACACAAGGCAAATTCCTGACATTGGTACCGGAACAGAAGCCTCTGTTGGCGAAGGTATAAAAGAGAGAGAAAGGGAATGGGCTTGTAAAACTGCATATAAATATATATATATATCAGACGAAAACAGATTATTAGACTAGACAAATGTCATGATTTTTATGGTTTACAACATGGGTATTTATGTGACGACAGTGCTAGCCTCGCATGGTGCAGGATGATACAGCATGGACGTCTGGATAACACTAGGGAAATAAAATTGCTCTATTTTAACCCTCCAGCCAACAAGATATCTTGCCCCGTCATGTATCCAGTCTTTGCAAACCTATATGATTGTTGTTAGCTATGAATTCAAATTCCTCATCGCCATTTGTATAACCAGGAAAGACTTACATGACCACCACGTTGGCCACCTCTTCTGGCAGTCCAAGTCTATGTATCGGCACGCTGCTGGCAATTGCAAGTCCAGGATCAGACTCCCTCATTGCCTCCATGTCATCCTGTGACGTCCAAGTCCTGTATTTGTGTGTTAGCCCCGCAACACAAGCTGCAATGCTGCTTCGACTTGCCTCTGCTTTGGAGTGGGAATCATTCCTGTAGCTCCAATCATGGCTGGTGAAACCTAGAATCATCAGCATGTTTAAATACGATATTGTAACGAACTTGGACATACAACGTTGACCGTGATGCCCTCTGGTGCCAGGACTGTGGCCATGTTCAAACCCATCGAACTGCAGCGTATCAATACAAGTCTTGCCACACACAAGCCATTGGCACCGGAAACTCACCATAAGGCACCTTTCGAAGCTGCGTAATGGCATCCATTCAAGCCACTTCCCCGACTCGCAATGCTGCCCACGAGAATCACTCGTCCCCAGCCTTGTGCATGCATCCCTTCCACAGCAGCCTTTGTAATGACAAACTGGCTCCGGGCGTTGACTTCCATCATGTCATCCCAGTCTTGTTCCTCAATGTCTTTGACATGTCGAATGCGACGGCCAATGCCGGCATTTGCAACCAGCACAGATATCGCTTTGTGTTTCTCGGCGACGGCCGGCGTACTCAGCACTGTGGCGACAAAGGCGCGCGTGGATTCTCGGTTGGTCAGATCGGCTTGGGCCGTGACGAAGAGCTGATTCGGATGGCTCTGTCGGAGCTCGGAGGCTAATGACTCTGCTTTTTCCTTTTGAGGGCCGAATTAGATCTGCCAGTCCAATAAATAAGGGAGTAAACAGTTTACTTACCTTGCTAGAGGAGTAGTGAAGGACAACGTCCAAGCCCTCAGAAGCCAGTGACTTTGCACAGGCCGAGCCAATCCCACCGCTTGGATACTGATGTTAGTCTATGGACTTTTTGCGTGTCACGATTCCTTGCACGAACCTGGATCCTGTAACCAGCGCAAGACGGCCGGACAGTTCATTGTCTACTGACTGGAGATGATACGTGGTAACCATTGTGTGCTGTGGAATACCTGCTGAGGTCTATACTTTGCGACAGGTAAAGAGGCAAGCAAACTGCAACACGAAGCCAAGATGTGGTGTATTTTGCTTTCGGCAATTGACAAGCGATTTAACATGTGAGATTCAAGCCCAAATAAAGGTAGAAAAGCAATCGGCAATCATAAAATATGTCGATGCCAGCCCGTGTTGGGATTACACAACAATATCCCGCTTAAGTGAGGCACGCATTATAGCCGCAGCTGGCGGCAATTGATGCGGCTTTTGGTCCAACAAAGGTGGGCGCTAAATTGCTAGCACGTGGCTTCCATGCTAGCAGAAACTTTGAATGTTGCACGGCGTTTTACCCGGAAAAATATTATTCGTCAAGAACGTAAGTACAGTATCGGTCTCACTTCTAGAATCTGTGCCGTGTTGATACATACGTATACATACGAAACAACAAATCATCACAGGACATGGAAGAATTGGAAGAATTGATTCTGTCTTTTTTTTTGTCTAATTAATATTCAAGACCTGTTGCTTTTTTACTCTTGAGATTTCGAGTCTCGATTGAAACAGATTTTAAACGCAATTAATCCGGCCTCTATACTCTACAAGCTATACAATCCAGAACATTTAGCAATAAGTACTATAGTGGAAAACTCGGCGTCCCGTCAAGTTCTTTATTGCGATTTAACTTTTCCCATTTTTATGTATCTTTTGGTTTCAGAATTAAAGTCATACAGCTCCTTTTTTTTTTTTTTTTTAAATTCCAGTGGATGACAGCAATGCTCCACTACATCCTACAGTAGGGTATACATTATTTCTTAAGCCAATCGCACCACCTGACGTTCTATTTTATAGAGTGCACAAACCCATTGCCTTAACTAATGTATAATTGTATAATCCTCTTAAAAGTATAATAGCACAAAAGCAGTTTATGAATAATAAAAGGGCTAGACTAAGAATTATAAAGAGCTGCCGATAGCTATCCAAGTTGCTTCGTAAGGAATTCTAAGAAAGCCTTTGGCGGCTTATATTTGCTAAGGCGGGCTCGGGTTGCCGAGAATCATTTTTGAAAAATTCCTGAAATTCAGGATTTTCGAGCTTCACCGCGACTCTTTCCATCTTGTCATTTTCATCCTTCTCAAGCTTGCGTTTTTTGTGGTTGTTTATCACTTTGTCACCTATACGGTTCAATGCAGATTTCATGTCCTCCTCAGATGCATTCTCATTCAGCAAAACTTGCTTCAATCTCTCTGCATCTGCCTCGTTCTCTTCTTTTAACCTTTTAACAAGATTTCCCGCGGTTTCATTTGCCTTCTTCACTAATGTCTTCAACCTTTCATATTCAAGAAGGATTGAATGTTTTTGTTGGATGAGTTGCTCTTCAATGCTGGCGGAGTTGTCTTCACTGGAGAGTGGACCCAAAGATGAAGACTGATTGCGGCTCGCTTCTCGTCTTCTTGCGATATTCTCAACGTGAGATGCCGGCGTAATTGGAGCCACAGGTTCACCGTCTGCGTCCATCTCATCTGCTTCATCATCTGAAATAGTGATGGACAAAACTGATGTGCTTGTTCGGATTGGAAGCCTAGGTCCGTTGTCTAAGAGGTCACTGAGTTCCGCAAGATCTTCTTCTTGATCACCATGACCAGCTGTGTGATCACTTTCATGACCGTTATCACCAGTATTATTGATGGGAGCCCGGTCGCCATTCTCAGGATGACCGTCGTCATTGCCCTCTTCATATTCAGCCTCGTTCTCTTCCACTTCATCAAAACCGTCGTTAAGCTCAGCATCGCTGCCGTCTTCATTGTCGCTTTCCTTCACTGTTACCAGGTGTCATTAGTATATGCCAATCAGACAATAACATAGAGATGACAAACAGCACGCTTTAAAATCACGAGGCAGGAATTCATATCTTGGATTCTTCTGGTATTTAATCCGATTTAGACGGTTATTCTGTACCTCCTCATACAGCTAGTTGAATGTGAGGTCTGGGCGCCTTTTGGAAATTTGGTTTATAGCTCGTGCCCTTGCTTGTTCAATGTAGTCGAAGAACAGGACGAATTGCCACGGCCCAACTCTAAATTTTTGAGAGGCAGAAGCTGCCCACGATTTGAGGTGTCCCAAGTCCTCGTAATAACCCACTTGTAAAAGGCTTTCCAAGTACCCAGGATCGAACTGACTGAGAGCCCAAACCGGGAAGGGCCGGCAGGTATCAGAATCTGAATTATTAACAGTATCCTCGTAAGCTTGGCGTAGTGCTTGCCAAACTTGTCGGACACGCCCCGATGAGTCATTAAAGCGATCTAGTGAGTTCACAGCTTCCTTTGCTTCTATCATTCTAATATCAGTGTCAGTAATAAGTGGGGAAGTCATATTGGTCTGTGTCTGCCGTCGTTGACGGGTAGTATTACGAGACATGATTTCAATGCTTGAAATGGATATCTGATGAATAAAGTTGGGGATGCTCAGAGCTTAGTTTGTACAGTAAAAATTTCTGAAAGGCGACAAGCAGATATTTAAAACGCACAAGGCACGTGAATGTTTGTTAAATTGTACATGTAAACACATGCATAACTTGGGAGCGTAGGAAGTACTGAGGCACGGCAGCGTAAAGGGCTGGAGAAATGTGACATGTAATTTAATAAAAAGCGGCCTCTCCTGCATATCTTCGCTGATAGGCAGTTGGAAGCGGTAAGGCAAAGCAGATTGGCAGAGTAGTGGTGCGCGGCCAAAACTTGAGCTGACCAACAGCGAAAAGTACGGTGTAGTATATGGCTAATACAACCATAGCTCCAAATACCACACACCACAGGTAGTGAAAAACTCACTGTCCCTTGGCGTGCACACAGTCTTCAGTTGGGCACCATATGTATGAATGCCTAACAGCCTCATATCATGGTAGCATGTAATCCACATATGATCTCATGCAGCGCGATACTACTATTTAGCTGCTTATATGTTTACTGGTCACGATTAAATAGTAGCTGCGATTTCCGCGCTTTGTTTCTTTTTTATTTTTTAGTTCATGTCCTTCCAGAAACATTATTAGCTGAGACTTCTTTCTCTTAATCAGAGTTGGAGTCTATGAGGGAGGTCCTTCTACCTATCAAATGAGCTGGTGGAAGTGAGACGTCGGAATTAAAGAAGCACTGGCATATAAACAGTATGCTTCCAACTCAGCAGTCAACTAGGACCATGCCCCCTTTACTTCAACAAGACTATAGGAGCGAATCTAATTCTACTGATAACTAGTAAACTCAACGAACATGAGATTGCCAGCTTTGCGCCTTTCTTTTTGAGGCTGCAGCCGATAAAAGCGGGAAACATAGTTAGTATACTATCCTATCGAGATGCCCAACCTAGCCAAAATCCTAGCCCCTCTCCACCAGTAAAAAGCCAGAAGCGTGAGCCACTAGCCAGTGCTAACCTAAACTTTTTCACTATGAATGGCTATGTCATTGTGGTCAGTCGAGGCTCAGCCATGATAGTTGTATTAAATTGTTGACATAAATCAGAGAAAAATAACTTCTGTCAACAGCGAAGCTAATAGAAGGATTCACATATTGCAAGTTTATCTAGATCTAGAGGAGAGTCTGTAGTATTATTGGCATTGTGGGATTCAATAGCTCATTAATGGAAGATGTGCAAATTCACAAAATGTTTAACGAAGCCAAGATGAAAATTGACTTCTATCAAGTGGTGCCAAGCAGTTGCGCTATGTATTCCGCAGCTACAGGAAAGCAATTATACATTAAATGTTTCTTTTAAGAAGAATTTGACTTTTCCGTTATATCTTGTCTGGTAACTGGCCGTCTAGGAATTGCAATGCTGGTGTGTTCTCAGGCACACTCTGCGGAGCCGTCGTCAGTTTCTCGTATGATGGTGCCTTATCTTGTGCCAACATAAAAGCACTATAGACGGGAGCCGTCTCATCCTCCTCAACACGACCAACCCAGAATTTTAGCCTTACATCGGCCAGATGTTTGGGCAGTGGCTCAGCCCCGCTTGTTTCGCTCACGTCTATGAGCCGACCCAGCTCTGCGTTTCGCGTTGTACGTAAAATGGTGGAGAATGATTTGCCATATGACTGCGAAGCCTTTTCTATGCAAAAGAGGCCAATAGCAACAACTATAAGCGTTGCGACTATACCAGCTCCGTAAGCAACATACAGGTTAAATGGACTGTACACATAATTGTTTATAGTGTTCCACACAGTAACATCTCCCATATTCGTCTCAGACTCGTCATTACTATTCAATGCGTAAGCTTGTAAAACTCAACACAGTATCATGCTTGGCGGATGCACTCACAGGAAGAATTTGTTTGAAAAGAGGCTGACTGTTACATTTGCGACAAAATGTTCCATAATCTGTGCCAGGGATGTGTTGGTTGGCGGGTTGGATGGATCTGTGGTAATGTTGCCAAACCCAGAGAGCAGCATTGGCTGCAATTCACGAGCTTGCATAAAAGAAGAGGACATGATCTGAGAGGACGAATACAAGTTGCTCTGATCTCTGCGAATGATTCCCACCACTACATCATCCAAGCCACGCATGATGTATGTGGCAGCGAGCTGATACACGTTTGGTGGCTGCTGGGCTAAATTATCTTCTGAGACGCCATTGCCTCGTTCCGTCAACTGAACGTCGATTTCCTGAGTGCCATTGGCAAAATTGAACTGGGCCTCATAAGTTGAATTGTACAAGCCGCATTCAATTGTATTTTTCGAGGCTGACCAATCATCAATATGCGCGTCGACTGTACCAATGACGAAGACGCGGCTATGATCCGTAGACGCGCCATCTACTTTGGGGATGCTGTCCTGTGAAACTGACCCATTGGTAGCGATTTGGAGGCCATTTAGTGTTTGATGTTCATATGAAGTATCTGTATCGAGATAATCACCCCCCATAGGGACGAATCCAAGATATACCATCTGGGTATTGCCTTGATGCTTAAAGGCATATCTATAGACTTCATCGTACTCGTTGTGAAAAGAGCTATTGCCGCCAAGAGGTCCACACGAGACTGAAGGGCCATGAAAGCGCAGGGTGTAAGAGACTTTAGGAGAGTCTGGAAAAGGCCTCTGCACAGGAAGGACAGCACCTTGAGCGGCGACAGAAGACAAGAGTCTGGCCAGGGCAATCGATGGTCCTGTAGGACCCTCCGCGGTCGGACTGGTTGAATATCTTGTAAAGACGAAGGGTGATGAGAAGTTTACCAAAGGCAAAGACATGTTGTGGAAAGAAGGGGCCAAAATCTTGCCCTTTTCAATCGTCAAGGTCGCTGGAGTAAAGACTGCAATGACTGGGATGGCCCTAATGTAAATCCAGATGTAAGCAGAATGTCCTCTCTGTAAAGGGGTAAAGGGGATGAACAAGTCACGGGAAGCAATAACGCTACCATAGAATTCCAGCCAACACAACGAGGTCAAAGCCCTTCCTCCATAGCTCCCAGCTTAAAAAGTACAGGGGATTGTTAATCACCTCAAACATGGCGTCAATGCCTCCGAGTTTGACCTTCCGAGCCTTGAGGGTCCTCCAAAGCACTTGTACATAAGCAATACTAGCGGCAGCCGTTAGGAACATCTTGACACAGAATGCCATGGCAGTACCGATACGGCCATTCCATTCCTGCCGTCTTTGGGTGCCAACGGTCTGCATGTCAAGGGACATGTAGAAGAAATGGTGTCCAACTGCCATTAGTATGCCGCAAATGGTATTGCCGACTATCAAGCCGGGCACAACCCAAGATATCTTGAAGCGAGCCATATTCTCCCGTAACTCCCGGGCAACAGAAGAGGATCAGTCGTGGATAGGAGAGCCGATTTGAGGCCAACGCTGGTTGTAAATTGGCGTTCTCGAGTTGCCGACTTCACCAGTAACAGGTTGCTAGCTGGTAGCAAGTAAGTATCAATTAAAAAATGTGCTCAATTGATGCTCTGGAGGTTGTGTTGACACTGATAAGCGTAAATTATTAACACCAGTAGAGTCTTTCCTGCGTCGCCTGTCATTTATATATGTATGTTTATCAAGAGCCTCATCCGCACAGCCAAGAGCGGTGTAAGCTTTAAATTAAGCCTAGGCCCACATTGAAACACTGAACATAAGCTTGATTCAGATTACCTAGCCATATAATATGAAGGATCGGACTACATCCATGGTACCGTTGCATGTCTTCCTATAGTTGCTGCCCCTGAGCCTACTACAAGCTTTATCCCCTTAGTGCAAGACCATGCAGTGGCGCGCATCAATCACCAGTTTAGGATACTGAGTAAGCCTCGACCTAATGTCAAAAGCGCAGAAAGTCCGTCTGTTCCTACAGAGCCCCAAATGCATAACCGGGTTTGCATGGCATTAATATCTGCCAATTTTAATCCCTTGTGGACGGTAGGATCGTTAGCTATGGATTTTGGCGGGTCCGAAGGATGCGATGTAACCCGAGTAGGACTACACTGAGAGTACCTGTCTGCCTTGTAAGCACTCACAGGGCTGTGGCTATATATAGAATCAAATGCATCCAGGCAGAGGCAGAAAAACAGAAACCTACAAAGCTCTGAACTTTGAGCTGGCTTATACACATACAAACACATCTGCGGAAACCCAGCCTGTATTAATACCACAGAGGAAGAATCCTTTACGAAACTATTTGATCTAGCTTATACGACTTCATTCTCTCTAGAATGAAGCCGCTGCACAGCTAGGGGTCATGTTACATAGCGAACTTGTGTTGTTTTTCCATCTAGTAAAAGGAATGAGGTTCTCTTTACTTGTAAGAAGATTGCTATAGGCTGGTACTATAGGATCTCTTATAAGCAGTTTTGGGGGGAAATATTACCATGTAGTGCTAAATGTTGACGAATGTCATTGATTTATTGGTGTAACTGGCACTACTTCGTTAATGTTACATTACCGTATATCCTATCCAGCCGGGCTTTGCCCGGCTTCACCATAATCCTACCTTCGTTACTCGCCGTGAAGGTAGGCTGCAAAGCCTCATCAAAATAATTATGGATGTATAAATTTTATATGTATTATATACAATCCCGAATGCTCTAAACGGCAGTGACAGCTTTATTGTTGAAAGCTATTGGCTGAACTTGCAAGACCGATAATTAAATATCAAACGTATAAAGCTAGTTATTTATATATATGTATATAGCTACTTTTCTCAATATCTACGCAATTGCTGATTACAAAAATACCTAAGCATTTCCATCTCCCGGAGGGGTCCGTAGCATACTCGTCACGTCAACAACGCTTGCATACAGCGGCCTATTCGTTCCAGGGGGGTCAACACCCTGATAATTGCCAGCACCGAGGATCATCAAGTGATCGGGGTACTTCTTAAAAATATGAAGGGCACGGCTGTAAGCCTTTGGCTGAGGCGTATTATGTTCCTCCCATTGATCCGGCTGGCCGTTTGCTCGATTGGTAAACACGCTTTGATGATCAGCATCCGACACGATAATTGTGCCATTGATACCGCCCTCTGGCGTCCATACAACATATGGACTACTGCTGGGCTGTACGCCCTTAACGACAATAGGATAGCCATAGGCATATCGGAACTCAAAGGGACTATCCGAGAGCCTGTAGTAGACGGGATAACCGGCACCAGACCACGAGTCGCCGCCCGGGAACTCGTGAACGAAAATCCATTTCTTCAGTGGCGGGACGTAATCAATGACAGTCATTCCAGGACGATCAGTATAGAGCGGGTAAGCGACGTCGTTTATGACATCGCCCCAATGCTCAAGATCCGTCGACTCTTGATGAGAAAGCTTCTGTCCATGCAAGGGATCTCTCTGGTCAGAATAGAACACACCGACTGTATTGTTAAAGGGGCTACAGTTGATGTTAGCTCCAAGAAGTTCCCCAACGTAACACGGTTGCAAAAACTCATTGTGACCACTTACAGAATAAAAGGTTCCCAAATGCAAGGGTTTCCGTTTTGCGTACTCGGAGCACTCCCTCTGGCCACGTTGCTGATAAACTGCCAGGTCTTGCCTTTGTTGAAGCTGGCGTATAAGTCAATATTTGTACCATTGGCGCCAGCGCTGTTCCCGCTCGCGAGCACAGTTCCGGCTTTGAAGCGTCCAATGTCAAAGGTGAGTTCAGCCAGAGCAGGCTGGGATCCAAGGCCTAAGCCATTGACCTGGTCTGTCAAATTGCTCCGCCATTCCCACGTCGCACCGCCGTTTTCACTAGCAAATATGGGGAAGAACGGAGGGTGGTTTCCGGAATATGCTGATGTCGCCAGAATTGTGCCATCAGATAATTCCGTGAGTCTTGGATAGATAACAGCATGGCTGCTATCTGGTTGAAATATAACCTTTTGATCAAAAGTACTCCATGGTCTAATGCTCGGTGATTTTGCAGGTGAGCCTCTGACCGGGAGAGAAAAGATGAAAAAAAGTAGCTTGTAAAACATTCTATCCAAATTAACTTGGGACTGAATGGGAAATAAGCTAGGAAATAAGCTGGGAAATAATCTGGGAAATTCAACTTTGCTCTCGATGCTTCTCATCGTTTTAATAACAATATCCCAAGACCGCCCTCCCCCTGTGTCGTGACACTCAACAGTCCCCCCTGCACATAACAGCAACTGCCGGAATAGACTTAGCAATATCCAATCATGCACTGCGGGGAGATGAATTTACCCGTCAATGTTCGGTTCTACTTGCTTTTAGCCGGTTCGGAATACTCCGAGATCTTGATTGGAGAACAAGCTCAGTCATTGTGGGATGTTCCAGGTATTGACTTGGGACTAGACAGGTTATCTCCCCGTGTCGTGAGTTTGCGGAGTGAACTTGCGGGGAAGTTCAAGTTGACAAGGCCAACTGCGTCACTTGACTTATTTAGCCGTCAATGTTTGTGCTTGTTCTTCCTGGGAATACATATTATTCGCAGCTCAAAAAAGTTGAGAGATGCAAGAGGTCCAGGATCTTGATGGCTAAATAAATATTTGGGGTAAATTGGTAATGCGTTCGGGTCAAATTGTGGACTACAAATGTATCTCAGCTTGATTGTTCGGCATGAAATTCGGCTTTCATTATTGTGATGGGATGACAACCTTGCTTGGATGTCAACATCAGCTGTCAACATCACAGTGATTACTATTTATTTGGCAAAATGGATCTAAACACTAGCTTACGTCTCTCGCCAAATTCGTTCATCAGTTCAAATCTGTCTGCCCTGACAAAATGTTTCAGTCCAGTTACGTGCTTAAGGATTTGGTTAATTTGCCAACTCTTATAGTACGTTGAATGAGACTTAGGCATGACTTGATCTATTAAACAGAGAAGAAAGAATGTAAATCGAGGTCAAATCCAAGGTTAGCGCTTATCCCTCTTCTATGAGACTCGAGTAACTCGACAACAGCAAAATGGCGATTCTCTCTTGCCAAACTAATAGCCTTCTTGAGGCCGGTCTTTCGGATGACATCCCCAATTGCGCCTGCGTTGAGCAGCATCTGTACCATATCCAACCGCCCATGCTCTGCAGCTCCTTCAACTGCCGTACGTCCGTCTTTTATCGCAGGAGGGGCATTTACATTTGCTCCTTTTTCGATCAGCAACATTGCTATCTGAAAATGGCCCTTGATTGCGGCGCCCTGCAGAGCAGTAATGCCCCCAAGAGCAGCGGGGTCTGCGTTGATTGCAGCACCCGCAGTCAGAAGCAACTCTACCGTCTCCATGCAAGCCGCTTCCGACGATGCTGCGGCTTGGAGAGCTGTCATCCCATGGCGACGTGCTGGTAAGGCATTGGGATCTGCCTGGTGGTCAAGGAGAAGCTTCACAGCCTCCACCTGACCCATTTCCGCGGCAAGCTGAAGCGGCGTTCTCTCGCACTCTGATGAGGATCGCGTTGGCCATTGGTGGGTTGTATTTGCTCCTGCTTCAAGGGCTAGCTTAAGGAGATGAGTGCCCCCGCGTTCAATAATATCATGTAGCAACGGGCTACTTGAGCCGTCTGGACGATTCACTGCTGCTCCTTCACCAAGTAGGAAAATGAAAGTCTCTGCAAGCCCTTCTTCCTCCCTATATCGCTCCTTATCAAACAAGATGCCGTCGTCGCCGTTGATGCCATTGAAGAAGTCTTCCCATGGCCGGACCGTAGCTTCAAGAGCTGTTACTCCACCCGTCACGGCTGGGAGAGCATTTATGTCAGCGCCCATGCTGAGGAGAAATTGTATCTTCTCTATTGAACGATCAATGGCGGCAGCTTGCAAGGCCGTATATCCTCGGGCGGGAAACGCTGGCCTGTTAACTTCGGCCCCTTTCCTGAAAATATATTGCAGGAGCTCAAGACTTTGACGCAGGGCAACTGCTTGAAAAGGGGTGACTCTGTATCCGTAACTATTAACAGGCATGCCACTATCAACGAAGAGGACTAATAAATCCGTATTCCCACAGTAAACGGCCACCTCAGCTGCAGGAGGGCCATACTGTGTAAGATCAAGTCCTGCATTGATCAATTTGCTGACAACAGGAGTGTAGAAGTCCTCTTCCCAAATAATATCTTCCAAAAGGCCATTGATATTGACATCTGCTCCGGCGTGAATCAAGAGGTCTACATATTGAAGTCTAAGTGACTGAGAATCCGGTGCAGCAGCCGCGACGGTCAAAGGGCGTTGACTAGATTCTGGTAGATGAGAACCATTGGGGTCGACCCCGTAATCTAGGAAATTGACAACTGCCCGGGTCCTGCCCCTCTCCAATGCCACTGTCATGGCTTCCTCGAGCATTCTTTTGGAGACTTGAGGACGTGGGGAAAGAAAGTCCGACAAAAGTTGAACGTCCGAATCCGCGGCTTTTACTAACTGACCAGCAGTAATCGCAGGTACAGTCCCCAATTTCTTGAGCAGAAGTTTGTAAACACCCGGAGCATTCTCAGCCGCGTATTGAAGAAGTGGCGATCTGCGCACGGAACCTTCTATCGCCACATTCTGATCTAGCAGATATTGAACGATTCGTTTATCCTTTTGATACACCGCGAGAGCCAAGGGCGTGGATGCATAGTCGGCATCTGTCGCGTAAGAACGCTGGTTCACGTCTGCTCCGGCTCTGACTAGACACTTGACCATTTCAAAGTTGGCGCAGCGAATTGCTTCCCAAAGAGGAGTTGTCGGCTCCTCTTTGGGCAGACTAACGTTGACTTTGGCCCCGGCTTGTATCAATAGTTCTGCCACTGCGATGTTTTGTGCACGCACCGTGGATCGAAGAAGACAACCTCCGGGCTCTCCTTTGAGCGATTCCGGTTCAAGGGTGGACAGAACGAAGGCCAGGAACTCTGGGTCCTCTATCTCTACAAGCCCTGCCGCAGCATGGTCGAATTTAGCACCAATTGCATGCAGTTGCCTTAGAAATTCTTTGTTTTTCACAAATGCCCCAGCTTCGACAAGGCTGTGAAGGAATGCCTTTACAGTAAGCATTTCCTGTCGCCCTTGCAAGAACCGCATAAGAGTCTTCATATGGTTGTGCTCGATTACCCATTCGACGAATGTCGCCGCTTGGTTTGTTCGCAACATATTATTTGAGAAAAAGTAGGCGGCAACTTCAAACAGTTGAAAAATGGATGGCTTTTGGGAGTGATCGGACAGCGCTTGGACTTGGGCGTTGAGCTCGCCAGGGTATTGTTCTGGTAAAAGACCCTGGAGCTTAGTTACAAAAGAAGGGATGACATCCGCAATCTGGCCATTGTAGGGGAAGCCAATGACCTTTGCAAGCATAGATGGAAGGTCATTTGAAGGTTGACCGGTAGTTATTGGTACATCGAATGATCCATTGGTTGACGGGTCATCGGGGAAAAGGCCAGAATGATGGTGATTAACAATGCCGAGGCTGCTGGCTGCTACCATATATTCAGTTCTAAATCAGTTCATGCCAAGGTGTATCAACCATTAGGGCTGCATCACTTACTGCCTTGCAGAATAGGGTGCTTTAATTGGAAGTAGGGCAGATTTAGTACAAGGGTGAACTGTGACACGCCGAAAATGGTATCCAGTCCAAATGAGTCAGATAATCCGTCGGTGACCATCAGCGTAGACGTCTTGTCTACAGACTCCTGCACATGCGTTTCTGGTACATACTCTATAGGACCGGGGGGTGTACCAAACAAAAGTCGAGCATCTTCGTAAAAGTCGAAAAGGCACGAATCACCGCCGTCTAGGAATGTTACACAGGCTGGTATGAGTACACGTTGAGATTCCTCAGGGAAAGTGGCGAGGCAAACCATGCAGAAAGAAACAGTTGCCAGAAGGCGATAATAGGCCTACAGAACTGGGGGAGATGCAGCGCCGAATCGGTGCTGGTATCTCTGGCAAGGTGACTTTGGCAACATCCTGATGTACTTCGGGGATAGGGTCGATAGGTGGCGATGCTGAATGGCATGGAGGAGTTGCAATGCAGAGCCGGTCGCTGAGGTTTTGTCCAATCACTTGAAAACACAGTCAGCCAACGAACGTCCCAGCGTGCATGAAAATATATGAAAGAGTCGAATACCTGTTGAGGTATCGAGATCCATAAAATCTCGGCTCACTTCAGCTACGTATCGGTCGATGCCTCTCTTGAGTCGTTTGGGGTTAAGCTTGTCTCCATGAAAATAGACATCGCTTTCCTTGTCTTCCAGAGCGCGTTTCTTTATTTCTGGGATGATCCCGGTCGTCCACTCTTTCTCCGTAATCTTCTTTTTCCCGCCGAATCTGTACTTGAATTGCCGTAGACTATGATCCACTTTAGTGCCTGTGAGACAACGTTGGAAAGCTGTGGGGAAACTAACGTGGCTTGTAAGCCATGATTTTCGCGCAAATATTGAATTGTTTCCTCGGCGGTCTTGTTCTGCTTGATGTAAAGAGAGACGATATCCTGAGTGTACGGATCCCAGTTGATACTGGGCTCCGAATTGCTCGACATTTTCGGTGTTGCAAGTTGGATGGATTGGTAGTATGTTTATTGCAAAATGATTTGGGGCCTGTGGGAGTTTATATATACATGTATATAGACGATCGCCGGCCTTTTGAGGCGGACTAGAGGCACGCAAGGCAACCAACGTATGGCAAGGCAGAGCCCGCCGCCTCATCAAAAGGACGGACCCGCAATCTGCCGTGATCTTTTGGTAGTGTCCAATAGCAAGTGTCAACCATATTGACACCAATCAATACCACAAGTACAAGCACAAGAACAAGCAGCGAATCCGCTGACTCACCCAGAAGCGCTTTTTGCACTTGCTCTTGGCGTTTGAACATCTCAACGTTGAGCTTTTTGAGCTCGTGCCTGCCTGCGTTGCCTTTCAAGCACGCTTCATGATGCCTCGCAGCCGGGGTTGCTCTCCGGCGTTTTCGACCGAGAGAAGAATACATGTAATCCGCACATGTACTTGTAGGATCGATGCCCGCGTTGACATGGGCCGCGCACCACTTTTGAGCTACAAATGGACGCTGGACTAAATAGGTCGATGCGTGCCTTTGTGCCCGCTGCCTCCCCCTGCTTACGCTAATTTTGTCTCTGCTGCCTCTCTTCCTCGTTGGAGGCGCAAAAAATCATTGGACTTTTGGTCTTGGGGCCCGCCCCCGGTACCAGCCTCACAATCGCAAAAGTACAAACCCCTGTGCAGGGGAGCTGTATGCGTATGTCCTTTGGTATCTCATGGCGAACTTGCATGCTGCGTTGCGTCAATACAAACAGCCCAGCCCACAGAAATTTAAAAAAAAAAAAATCGCCTACAAAACATCAATTACGGTGCAATGTCAAAAGTTCACTGCATACAAACCAACACAGAGATTCACAATGGGGTCCTACAGGCATTCTAAGTATATAACTATCACCCTCCCATCACGCTTTTTCGTAAGTCACCTGAGATATTCGACAGAGCAATAAGACGACTATTCCTCCGAGATACTTGATTCCTCGACACCTTATTTAGGCAATTACTATACCATAATGCCTCAGACGGCCCCCTCCGGTTTGACGGAGCCTTCTGTTACATCAGCAGTAACAGTAAAGGAAGGGTATTTTGCTTCCTGCCTCTTATATACAGTATTCATACGAACCGTATTTTGACGCCTGCATAGATCCACCACATACCCAACAGCTACCATTCTAAATGAGCCCTCTAAATTTTCGGCAGGCAATTTGCATTGCCAATCAAGCAAACACAATCTGGACGGCCAGCTTACTTCTTTACCGTCAACATGCATGTTGACCAGATGGGCATATGAAACTCGCAGGGGGGAGGTAACGGTTGCCGAGCAGTTTCAGCAAAAGCAGAACAAATGAGGCTAAGAGTTTCTATTGCCGGGTGTGTAGTAGTTATATTGTCTGTTAATAAAGGTATAATAGCAATTGATTTATAATAAACTGTCTTTCTGAAATAATTAGTGGCACCAAGGATTCCCAAGGGATAAACCTAGATTCCAAGTTTATAGTAGCAAATAGCTTAAACTTTGAAAACTAACTTAAAGTTAAGACTAGCAAATGCCCTACTAGATAAGCTTAATGCACCTTAGTACAACCTTCTGGTTTATCCATGATAAGATATTGTAGATTTTCAAGCTTTGACTTGTCTTCAAATTATTAAGTATTAGGAAGCGCGTTGAAGCTGTTACCTATTGCTTTGACCTCTCGCCCGGTATGGATTTTCGACTCTGTGTTAAATATACGCTCTTGTGAGGTGTTCGGAGGTAGTAATTAGCATGGTGCCTTTTTTATCTGAATCTCTTGTGCGTCTGTCTATGCGCTGGTAAATCACTTTAGCTGAGAGTCCTTATAAGGTGATTGTTCAAATTACCAAGCACATACGACCATAGGTAGTGGAGAATTCGGGGTCCCGTCTGCTCCCCCATAGACAAGCCACTAACCGGC
>JAJKFY010000078.1:0-28608 GCA_021066465.1 Trichoderma asperelloides | reverse complement strand
CAATTTGATGGTTTATGATACCTAAATACAGAGGATACAGCACGTGTTAGTGAACCAAATTCCGGTAGCCCCCCCCCTTTTTTTTTTCCCAGTGACCAACATTGAATCCTACGCTATGCAGCCTGTTATACTGTCTGCGGGATTGGATTGGTGCTTATGCTCTTGTTTTCTCTTCTAGTTCTATTCCCATTTCCCCCCTCTCTGCTTTCCAAGGTTCCTACTCATTCTCTGCTCTCAACGACCATGCAACCATACACACCTGGCTTATCTTCTTTTCTTTTTTTTAAATGCCTGTACACTTTCGGTGACGAGCACGCCACGCATGCCTCAACGCTGTGCTTTCTCACCAGTAGCAAGAAAAAAAGTGGTTGGCTGAGCTAACATGCTTCATCCAAGGAATTTATCCTGCTTTCCGATGTCTTAGGCCTGTCCATGCTGGTTGACTCCATTGACCATCCCAAGCCAACAAACTGCACAGAAGGCTCCGTACTGGGGCCTTTCCACACCCACGATGCACCGCATCTGCCCATAGGCTCGTCCATGAGCACAGACGCTGCGGGAGAGCCCATGCTCGTCATATGCACTGTCCGTGACTCGTCAAATAGGCCAATTGAAAGTGTCAAGGTCGACATCTGGGAGACGGACTCCTCGGGCCACTATGACGTGCAGTATTCCAGCAGAGAGGCGCCAAGCGAGCGGTGCATTATGACCAGCGACGTGGACGGCAGCTTCTGGTTCAAGGCCATCAAGCCTGTAAGCTATCCAATCCCGGATGATGGCCCGGTAGGCAAGCTGCTGGGGCGACTCAAGCGGCATCCATGGCGGCCAGCCCATATGCACTTTATGTTTGAGAAGGCAGGCCTAGACCACTTGATAACGTAGGTACCAGTACTCTTCTGCGCAGCACACTCTTCTGCGCAGCACACTCTCCTGCGCGGGCATGATTTCGCGCCCCGTGTTCCTGTCCTAGCCCTGTCCTTGCTCCCGTCCTGGTTCCCCCACCACATCCATCTGATAAGTTTAATGCCAATTAAAGCAATGACAACCGAGCAAAGTGGGCTCGGCAAACTAGCGCCGGTACGAGTGCAGTAGCTAATATTGCATGCAATACGCTGTGATAGGACCCTGTTTATCCGCGGAGACAAGTACGAGACATCCGATGTCGTCTTTGGCGTCAAGACGAGCCTAGTCGTCGATCTGGACAAGGTCGACAAGGATACGGCGATCAAATACGGAGTGCCCGAGGGAGCCTGGTTGCTCAGGCATAACTTTGTCTTGGCCAGCACAAGGGAGACGGAGGAGCTGAGAGACAAGAATGCCATGGAAGCAATGGAAAGATTGGGGCTGAAGAGCAAACTGATTGACCACCTGCCTGTACCTGATTTGGATTGAGCTGTGATAGACCACACGCAGACTCTCTTGCTCTCTTGGAATATCCATGTGCTCCATATAGAGAGTATGTGGCACTTTGTGTACTCGGAACTGCAGACTTATACTTGATAGATGCAGCTGGCAATGAATATGACAGAAGAAAGCATCAGTATGGACTATCCGTGGTCCTGCAGGAAAAAGTTGAACGTTGATGAATGTACCACAACTGAGCATGACATACTGTTAGAAGAGCACAGCCAAAATCAGTGGCCTCTCGGGCCTGACTTAATGAGCTTTGCAACATTCTCGTAGTAGCCACCTGTGCCGCCGTACTTGTCAACAAGCGCTGCCACATCTACCTGGGTTTCCAGCCCATCGCCCTCTCTTGTTCGTGTTCTCCCCAACAAACAGGTATTTCTCGTGCTGGGAATACGAAGCATCTCGGTCTCGACCTTCCAGCCGCAGTCCTCTGCAATCCTAGACACCCAATCGACTAGCGAGGCGTAGGTAGACTTGGCCTTGGACTTGTCCCTCGGAGGGGGTGCGCGAAACTTTTCGCCAGTCAAGTTATGGCTGCAGCAGGGGATCATGATAAAGGGACACCTCGATGAAGCGGCCAGTATCGGCGTCCAGGGTGTCAGCTCGTCGGCATGATTGGAGATGATGAAGGTACCCGGGGGAAAAACCCCGTCGTGTATGACGCCGTCGCGCAGCCGCAGGTCGATTTCGGGTTCAGCCTCAGCCTGGTCGCTCGCTTGGGCCTGACCGCTTGTTGCTGTTGCCGTTGTCACGATGGATGGGAGCAGCAGCCGCTCTTCCAGAGAGAAACCAGAGGGTGAAGCATGCCCCCGCGTTCTATACTGAGCCCAGGACTTGCGTTCTCTCGCGTCAAATCCCCAGCCAGAGTAGCCCTCTCGTGTCAGCAGGGCCACCAGCAAGCCATTTCCGCAGCCGATATCGACGAATCCAGGAAAATCAGTGGTGTCCTTGGGATACATGTCGTTCCATAGCTCGATGAGGAAGGCGGCTATTCCTAAATCCTCAAAGACGTGCTTGGAAGGATCCGTCTTTTCGGCCCACGAGTCAACCATCTGGCGAGCATACTTGCTCTTCAGAAGTGCGTATCGGTTCTGGAATCTGTCTTTGGGAATGACCAGGTCGTGATTAACTCTCTTGACATAGCCCTGAACAGCTCCGTGACCATGTTTGTCGAGAACTTCAAGGAGATGATATGCCGTTCGCTGTAACTTTGCATCGCCGAGGGGATGCTCTGGATAGGGGAGGAAGTGAACTGATATGGTGCCCCGGCCTTGTCCATCCCACTGGTGAAGATGTGCAATACCGCGGACCTTGGGGTGATAAAAGGGGAGGCTGTCGGCCGAGGAGGCATGAGGCATATATATGACGAGAGTAGAATGAGCAGCAGAAGCAGCAGCAGCGTCCTGTGCCTGTATGCCGTCCTGTGCCGTGAGTCGTGCCGTGACCTGCTCCGTGACCTGCTCCGTGGTGTAGAAGGCGCAGGTCTGCTCCAGGGGCTTGTCTCTGCGCTCGTTTCTGGGAATGAGTCTGCGAACGAGGGTGCGGACGAGGGCCATGCCGCGGATCGAGACGGCAATGGGGCTGACCGCGGGAGATTGCCGAGAGACGCCGTCAGGATCTTGATCGACGGCGGCATCAGCAACGACAGAGCTATTGCTACTGCGATTGCTATTGGTTATAGCAGCTGCAGTTGTCGTGGCACTACCACAACCGCAATCACCGCTGCTGATGCTGGTGCTGGTGCTTGTGCTGTTGCTGCTGCTCTCAGCCTGCGTCTTGTCGTCATGCAGAATATCGGCGCGGAACAGCCAGCTGGAGTTGAGATTCGGATTCTTGATGAGATCCATCATCTTGTCCACAAACACAGCCGGTCCAAAGGTACAGGCATGGCTGTAGATGGGCACCCACGCACCGTTGGCGGCATCTTGCTCCTCGACCAGGGGCGGAGACCCCAGCGGGATCTCTTGCGGCTGAAACACCATGCGAGAATGGACAAGAAGGGCGAAGAGAGTCTGATACTTCAGCTCTTGCCTGATTGAGATGGACCTGAGATAAGCTGTGCTCGGGATCCTTTTTTTTCTTTCTTCTTCTCGTGTTATCGCACAAGCAAGCCTATAACGTGGCTGAAAATCTTCACTAGAGCTTGGTTTGATGAATCAATTTTTTTTTTTTTTTTTTTTTTTACGGCCCCTCCTCCAAAACTAGTTCACGCCAGTTGTTGTTTAGCCCCTCCACCCTCTCGGACCGGCCCGGCGCCAGCTGGGATTCTTCCCTCAGGCAGAGAGAATGGCGCAAGAGCTGAGGCTCAGTTAGCAATTCGATAGACTATACAGGCGCGAGTATCATCAGCTTGGGCTTGTGAAATCTTGATCACATGGTGCATGTACTCACCAGTCAAGCGCTTCTACCGTTTTATTAGCATGCATGGAGACTGTCAACACAGACGGGAGTACCGATCCAGACACTGCCTCGTCGAGATGGCCGTCCACTCCACTCCACTCCGGCAAAATGGCGTCCCGGGCTCTGCACAATAACGGAACGCCCCTCTTCAGCGCCGTAGCTCTGCTCCATCCAAACGGACAGGCAACAGTCGACGTTTGGATGCAAGGAGGCACTTCCCCGAAGAGGACCCGTCGGCATGTAGATTCGCTTCAATCAACGATGTGTTTCTTCATCGCCATCCCCAATAGGCAGTTCCGGTGCTTCGTCCAGCAAGAAAGACACAAACACGCAGACGCGGATGCACCCAGCTATCCGATTTGCTGCCGGTGCGTCAAAAGGCGGGTAGCTCAAGGGTCTGCTTTGAGACCGGCCAAAAGCAAAATCGAGACTCGAAAGTATGCTGTTGACTGCCAACCGCATGTCGTTTTATGATGCAACCGTGGAGAGTCTCTCAGCAGATCCATCTGAATTGGGAGACACTTTGACAATATCTGCATATCTTCGCACACTTTCACATACGCATGCAACCAGCTTTTCGCTTGCCCTTGCAAATCACGTCTGGCGTCGGTCTCTTGCCTCTTGAAGAATGCATTGCATAGTGTTGCTTTTGCTTTCGCCAACCACAGCCAGAAACCACGCCTTGTTCTTGGTGATGCTGCACCGTGTTGGAGCCCTTGACACGCCCTCCTGCAAGTCGAACAATGCACTTTCCATGTTCTTGTTAACACCCCCTCTTCTCATGTTCTTGTTAACACCCCCTCTTCTCACTGGCGAAACTCGAACATGAGCTGACTTTCTTCAGAGACTGGTGTCATCACCACCACGAGGCATTTATGATATCTGACGTATGACCCAAAATTGTTATATATTCTTCTCCCTGATAGCAGCTTGTCTTCTAACTGGTGAATCTGAGGCATGTGATCGTTTTCCCCCTCACGGCGGCTTCTTCTGTTGCCGAGAGAGTTTGAAAGGGGGAAGGGAACGTACAAGTACCTAGTAGGCAATGTATATTTCAAGGAGGTCGATGCTCCTCTTGTAGCTCGCAAAACCTGGTGAAAGTGTCAGAGGGATTGCTCTCCAACTTCGTTCTTTACAAATTTCTTTCTTAAAAGATGAGTCCTCGTGAGCTCATGAGGACTTTCTGTACGTGCTTTTGTATCTTCATGAATAAGCAATTTCTCTAACTTGGCAATGATATAGCATAACCAACTCGCTCTTCCATCCAGCAGAAAGAGGCAAAAAAAAAAAAAAAAAAAAAAAGAGGGAGAGGTATACCGAGTTGACTAGACAACAGTTGCCTACTTAGCAACTACAAAAGCTCCTGTGGTCTCACGAGGGCTCATCTTTAGACGGAATACAATTGCAGACAACCCGTCTGTTCTTCCTTTCTGTATTTTTCTGCATTCTGCTGCAACTTTATTCTCTATTCGTTTTCTTCACAAGGGGAATCTTTATGATGCTGACGGAGCTAAGGTACGTCCTTAATGCCCTCACTAGAAGCCAACTTCCTCTTCGATTCATCAGACATCCCTGTCTCATTCTGCTTCTCCCTCTATCCAGAGGGGAAAAGAGGTAGAAATGTCTGATGAATTGTAGAAGATGTTCAATGTTGATGAGGGCACGGAAGCGCGCACTTTAGCTGCGTCATCATCTTGAAGATTGCAATTCTGAAGGAATGTAACTGGCTACACACAAACCCTCTGTTCTCCTCTCCAACCTGTGTGCGCTAGAAAGGAAATTGTCATAGGGGAAGGGGAATTTGTCCACGACCTCCATCTTGATTGGTTATTGGATACAGGTATCGGTGAGCTAAGTGTATGCGGAGGCCATGAGGTTTGGCGATGGTGGAAAGGAAATCTCACGGCCTCAGCATACTCTCAGCTCACCGACGCGTTGGTGCAAGTTGATAGCAGTTTATAGCAGTAATTCACGATTAATTTATAGAGAGATTCAGCATGACTGTGACATCAGATACTTTGAAGCGATTATTCCCGATAGAATCCATGAATACAGGACATTGTGAGATATTGATGCCTCTACCAAGCGTTAATTCTGCTTCAAAACATGCTGTAGCGCATCGTCACTGGTTCAACGGTGCGGACAGATCCATGTACTTTGCTCTGGCGTCAGTGTCTTTTACAGGCGAACTAAATAGGTACCATACCATACAACGACTCATCTCTTTGCCCAATACGGCATGTGGCCAGGACTCCTAATCCTAATATAATCTACTATGGTATGGCCACAGCAGCTAGCAAAAAACACCCGTTACACAATGTTTTACAATGGCCGTGATTCTCCTGACTACTGCAGGCATCCATTTACATCCCAAAACCTAGACTAGGACTTAGGCCACACACACAATTTCCGTATCTAATCAGTCATGCATGACAATAGTATAGCTTATTCGCAAACCATTTAGCCGAGCGTTGGCGTGAGAGGATATTGTTGTGTTATTACGCGGCAAATCACCCGGTTTTGTTTCGTAGTCGGGCCGCACAAGGTGATGCTGTGCAAAACGCCAGAGCCATCGTGCCAAGCGCTGGCACTCAATGAGGCTTCACACTTCAGACACGCTGTATTCCCACATCGTGTGCTAATAGCTAAACAACAATCCAAGCCCAAGAGACATCGTCGTATTCTTAATAAACTCTCTACTAGCTGTCTGGACTCTTACCTGGAGAGTTGAACCAAGTCTACGACTACTAGAAAGCTAGCCGCCGCGGCGGGTGGATTCCGCAGAGATTCTTGTTAGCTCTGCTTCCGAGATGGCTTGAAGAAATGGGCGTGATTAGCGCCGATAGCTGGTGTGGATAACGTGGGGAAAAAGCTCCGAAACTGGGCTGAGCACCAATCGATGGGGTTGACCTTGTGAGAAACATACCGTGAATAGGATTTGTACCCGTATTCGCTTCACATGCACACTTTCGTCGAGATAGACAAGGTTTTGAAAAGGAGAAGAAGAAGAAGGATAATAATGATGATGATAAACGCCAAATATTGAGAGTGTTGTATTAACTATATGGCCTCTCATCTGTCGCTGGGAATGGCAGTATCATCTATAAGAACCCCAACTCCCCCGCTAGTGCCGGCGCCAGTGGCAATGCTTTCGAGTGGCATCCTCTCAATTGCACATCACGCCACTTGAAAACATTCTAAAGCACATGCAATAACTTTTTTTTTTGCCCCTGCTGGTTGCTTAGTAGCGGAACCAATGGGTATGAAGAGTAGCAGAAAGCTACTCAGACTTTGAAAACCAATTGCAAAAAAAAAAAAGAAAGAAAGAAAGAAAGAAAGAAAAAAAAAAGAAAGAAACCCCCATAGTCCAACCCCAACACCAAGCTAAAAGAAAGCAGCGCAAATGGAATGTGTCAGAAGTCTAGGTATTAGTCGTTGAACAAATCACTGGTATACCTATCCCTCAGTTGTTGTTGGTAATTGGAGAAAATCGCCGTCATCTTCTGCACAAGAAAGCCGGTGATTGTTTCCAAGTTGTATCGGGGCGAAAAGACGCCCATTTGCTCCAAGTCGACAATGACTATCTTGTCACCCACAAGATGAAAGTTGTCCAGCCTCATGTCGTTCTGGTAGTAGCCCAAGGCAGCCACTGTAGAGATTGTGTGGCGAAACAGCTTCTCGACGGCGGGAGCAATCGACGCGTCGTCTCCATCAATGTCGGCCATGCAGATACCGCCAACATCTGACAACACATGGCTTTTAACACCGTTGAACTCGGTGGTTCCGAGGTACTGTGGGATATAGATGCCTTGTAGTGGTTCCAGGGCTCGATAGAACTTGATTTCAGCGTGGAATTCATTCACCCAATTGGGCTTTTGCGTCTTCAGCACGATATTGCGAGGGAGGTACCACTCCGGAAACCATTTCTGTAGACGAGGCTGTGCGAACTTGGGACAGATGGATAAAGCTGCGTTGACGACTTTGTCGAACCACTTGGGTTGGATCGTCAAACGGCGAACATTGCGATGTTTGGAGCTGTAGACTTCCCCAGCGCCTGTGATCGAACGCGTGCGAAGCCGGAAAGTCTGTTTCCAAGACGTGGTATCGTTAGCAGAGCATAAAACACATGCTTGCTTATACAGGCTCAGATGGACCTACGACTGTTTCCACAGGCCTGGGAGGCGAGGCTGCTCGCTCCCGATACAGTCCAGGTGGGATATCAGACATTGGGCTGGCAGCCTGCCAAGATGCAGACACGCAACGAGATGGCCGGATATAGGGGATGGAAAGTGAATAAGGCGAGAAGAGAATTGATAGCCAAACACCAAATTTTTGAGATGAAGAAGAAGATTGAAAGCAGAGAGGAGAGTAAAGGAAGAAAGCAAAGGAGGCAAGTTTTAAAATTAACCTTCGGGTTTGTGTGACGGTAGGCGGGCAAGTTTATACTTGAGGAGGTGCAGGCGGCTTGCCAAGCCAATCACCCGCAACGCCAGACACTGGAGACTGTGACGGAACAACCAGCTTATCGATATGCAAGCTGCAGGAACAAGCAACTTAAATGCGCGGTCTAGAGCTTAGTGGTTCACATCGTCATGGCTCTAAATATATGTTTGCTCGTTAGCCGTCCAGGAGTGCACTAGCAGAAAAGTCAAAAAAAGCCAGACGGCACAAGCCGAGCGTGCGAGCCAGCCAGGGCGTGATATCATCGATATATAGATAAGAGTGTGTGCAATATGCTGGTTGTTTCGCATGAGCTTTGAGTCATACAAGTCTCTACAATCTGCTTGATGTGGTGTCGTTGAACACTTTTTGGTTGCGTGGACGGCAGATCGAAGCGGCTATCGAGAGAGAGGTGGCGAGGCGAGGCTCGGGCCGAGATTGACGATTCGATATTCTCAAGGTTCGTCAAGCCCCCCAAAAAAGGCCCCATAAGAAGGATCGTATTCGCGTTGGGGCATAGAGAAAAAAACCGTGTCCATACAATCCAAACACTTCGTATTTCCTTTGCCGAGCACCTATTAATAGCCTCTAAGATCACGCTATTATGAGATGGTCGATCTGTTGCTTCGTTGGACGATCCGATGGGGCATTTATCGTCGATTGGTCTCGTCTCGTCTCGTCTCGTCTTGTCTTACCGGCGGCTGGCTATTTCGTTTTAAATATCCACCCTGGAAAGTATCCAGGTTGTTTCGAATTTGTTGGTATAACCATGTACTCCTAGAAGCCACTGGAATCTATTTAAGGGATGGATCTCGATAGACAAAAATCTTGTTAGCGATATCGGGCGTTTCTGTCAAACAACCCACTATTATTTGGACGATACTGATCATCAATGACAAGTGTACAAGAGCAGGCTGAGATGGGGCCAAGGAAGAGACGCGTGTATCTTTCACAGAATCAAGATTAGCATACTATCATCCAGCGCCGTCTCTCCCATTAGCAATAGAGTTTCGGACTGATTGTGATGTGAAAAGCAATACTTACATCAGAGCGCAATTTCAAAACGTAGTATTCAAATACTCAATGAGCTTGTGGAATATATTAACAGATATGGTGCAATGATGTCCAAATGTAGCAAGAACTAGACTCGCAACATCATCAGCGCTGATGACAGCCAGACTGCAAACTGCATGTCTCCTGCAACAATGGTCGCCGTGTTGAGTCCAATAGCCGCGAGCGTCGTTTGTGCGTGCCTCACCTCACTTAGCAAGAAGGATGGAACTGAGACAAATGAGAAAACACAAGTATGCTCGAGCCGCGCAATACATTTCCAAGATTGTTTCGGCTTTGACGTTGCTAGCAACTTGTCACATTCTAGATAGATATCACGTGCGCTAGGCAGCTGCTCCTTCTCTGCCTCACAGCCTGCCACCTAAGCCTTCGTCCGATTTAGTGGTGTTGAAGTTATACGTGAATTTAGAAAAGAAATCTCTAGAAAATAAAAGAAGCAAGTGGAAGGGAGAGAGCAAAGAAAAGAAGAAGGAAAAGGAAGTCTCGTAAAATATTCATAAAATAAGAATAACCATTTATCAAAAGTAGCCATAACCAGAGACGGCAATCATTGAACAAGACGGCGAAGAAAGGAAACAGGCAGACAGAGAAAAGAAGAAAACAGAAAGAAACACACAAAGAAAAGAAACCACTTGGAGCCGGCAAGACTGGAGCATCATTTTCAAATCTATCCAAGTTTGCACGCTCTATATATCCAGAGCCCCATAAACAAGGTCAGGTAAATAGTTGTAGCAGTAGTTGTCATAACCATCGGCCTCTAAATGGCCGATTCGATCTCTCCAGCGAGACCCTATGTACATACATGAGAAAAAATAGGTGAGCGGCATGCAATGTTTTTTTATGTCTATGCTTTCGCTCGCTCTTTCAAACAGTACTCCTTCAAGTAGCCCAGACAACGACAAAGGTCAGCCTTCTTAATAAACGCCTTTACACGCATCGCATCGCATCGCATCGCCGAAACAGAGCCAGCCCGTCGCTCTCCTACCACATATGACGAAAGACTCGGGATATTGAGGACAGCCGGCACTCATATACACACTAGGCTGTTTGTGATATGCACGCGCATCAGGTGATGGCAATTGTCCCTCAAGGGATTCGCGCGCGACTGATTATAAATAAAAAAAAAACAAGACTAAAGAAATGAGAGAGAGAAAAAAAAAAGAGATGTGCGTCATTGTAGGTCTATAGAACGGTCAAGGTCGGACTTGTTTAGTCGTAACCAGCACCACGCTGCCAGGGGCTATACACATCAGTCTGTTAGCATTGCATATTTTTGTCGCGCGTAAGATGGCTGGAGTCAGGAGAGAAACAAACATACCTTGCGTTGTTTTGTGCTCGGTAGCCACCGGGGCTCGTGTTGTGGTTGCTGCCATACGAAGGAACGCGCCCAATTGGCGCTGGTGATGAGCCGTGGCCATATGATGAATGGGAATGCTGGTCGTTGGCTGGGAAGAGTGGCACAGATGGGTTGACGGGGGATACCGAACGAGTCGGCTGGTAGAAGCCAGCTTGAGGGTTCATGGTCTGAGGAGCATAAGCCATGCTGGTAGTGGTTTCCGTAGGATGGCGCATTTCGTCAGATGCAATCGATTCTTCGTCTCCGAGCTTGTAAGATGCCTTGTCGCCCCTAGCGGTAGCTGCCAATGCGTCCAATTCAGTGGCAGCGCCATTGTTGAGCTGCGTTTGTGACTTCATAAACGAGGCCCGGTCATCTGCCATGAACTGGTACCGGGCATCGGGGTTCTTGCGCACGATGGAATAAATAGTTGAGGCGACAACCATGAGCAGAAGAACCGTGGAGAAGATGGCATTGAGGACGAATAAAATGACGCCAACAACACCAATAGCCAACAAAGGCGCGCCGAAGACGTTGGTAAAGATGAGCAAGAAGATGGAGTTCAAGAAGTTGATGACGTAAATGGCAATGTTGAACGAGTTGGTCTTCTTATCCATCCACGGGCGCAACACCGACGCGGCAATGAGCATGCCAATCTCGAGGATGATGAAGCCGACAGCTTGGGCAACGCCAGTCTTCTGCGCAAAAGCCACAAACATGGCTTTGACAAGGGTGTACAGCAGGATGGGCCCAATGAAGTAGTAGGCAGAGGCACGGAACTGCACGTACAAAAAGCCCCATTTGTTGAGAGCCTGGGGGTCTGAGAAGAGGATATAGGCTGCGTTTCCGTGCATGTTGATGGATCGACGGGCAATCTGAATCACCTTGCTAGCTCCCCAGGCAAGGGCAATAAGTGGACAAAAGAAATAGAAGACGGCAAGCACAACTTCGGCAGGGGAGTCACGCTGCGTGAATTCCCAGAGACATAGGATAGAAAGCTGCGGAAAACCGATGAGGGCGATACGGTAGAGGATACCCTTGAGAACGGTACGCCAGCCGTTGCGGAACTCGAGGAACTTGTCGGATTTCATGACGCCCTGCTTGGCCAAGCCTTCCAAAGCAAACTTGAACAGAGTGATACCAAGCATGGTCAAGATGGCAAAGAGCCAAAAGAAAGTCAGACCTGTGAGAAAGAGGTTGGTGGTTTCAACCTTGGCCTTGAATGCCACACGCTGAATTCCGTAGACAACATAGCCTCCAGCCGGGGACAAGATGTTGCCGCTTCGTTTCAGAATATGCATGGCAGACGCAGGCATGAGAGCGAGGCCGCGCCTCATCAGTTCCTTGCCAGCACCGAGACCGGCATCCAGACCACGCTTCTGGACAGAGACGGAAACAGATCCTAGCGAGCTAAAGAGAGTGGCCGGGGTGCCGCCCGTAGCACGCTGATACCAGGTGAAGATGGTCTGCATGAAGCCGACGTGGATGATGCCCATAGACCACTGGAAGTTTTGCGTCCAAGCCTGGGCGATGGGAGGCAGCTCTACGCCAGTCAAACCGATCATTGCCTGGGCTTGGAAATAGCCAAAGAGGGAGAGCGAGAGGGCAGCAACGTGGGCAGCGGTGTTGGAGTGACCGAGTCCGTTGAAGACGGCGGATGAAACCAAAGCAATACCGGCAATAATGGCTGTAGCCCATTTCACACCAACCAGGTCAACTGTCAAGCCGTTGGAAATGTTGGCTTCGACGCAAGCAATACTTTCGTGGGTGGTTGTGAGATTAACGCGTACTCTAACCATAGCATCTAGATCAGGGATGGTGTAGGCGATGGAGGGAATCGATTTGGCTGCGTCGGCGGGGACGGCGATGCTGAACGGAAGATTCAACTTGGCAGCAGCCGTCATGGGACACATGCCAGCAAGCTTGATCTTGCACGGGTCGATGGTGGTCTTGAGAAAGGTGTATCCGTAAGCCGAAGCTTCGATATCGAACATGACGTAGCCTGTAACAGAGGAGGTGGCCACCAGGTTGATGGTGGCCGAGTTGTTGACCGGGGTGTAGACGGCGTTGAAGAAACTGGCCTGAAGACCTGAGTTGTCCTGGCAGGTATTGAGAGAGGTGGAGGCAAGCATCTTTTCAGCAGCAGAGACTGGCGATAGCAGAGTAGCCATTGCGGCCAAGAGGAGCGGACCGCTCCTCGACGAGAACCACATGTTGCCGGTGATTTGTAGTTGTTGTGCTAGCTATTCCTCAATGCCGCGATATGTCTATGTTTGTTGGTGAATATTGGGATGTAGCAAGAAGACACGAATTGTTGTTGGAAGAGGCAAGAAATGGTAGCGCAATTGAGGAGCCGTTATCGTCCTGCGGAACGTCTCTTTGCTTTAGAAATTAAGTGAGGTTGTACAACGAGTTGACATCCAACGGCGAGGTTGGAAGATGATGGTCCGGCCAAAGAGGTTCTTTTCGGTGTCGCGGGTGGAGATTCAGTTTACGGCGCAGTGACTGATGCGATTGTCCGGGTCGGGAACGATTGTAGGACCGTTATGGTTTGTTTGCGGGAGTATCGTCGTCGATGTTGTCGTCGTCGTCGGGGTAGTGGCGATTTGGGGAAGCGATCGGAAGCACCGTTGTTTGTGTGGTAACACGGCAGCGAAAAAAGGAGATACGAAGAGAAAAGAAAAAGGGTTAAAAAAAGAAGTTCGAGATAAGAATTGCGAGATTTAGAATAAGAGATCAAAGCGAGCGAACATGTTTATCATGAAGGTAAACCAATGGTTGGATCTGTCGCCAAATCGTCCATCCACACACAATGGAAAAGTCTGGGGGAAGAAGGAAGAACGGGACAGCGACAGGAATCCGGCGTAGGGTGGGAAAATGAGCGACTAGAGCGGAGAGAGAGCGTGCAGAGTGGAAAACGAGCGTCGAGCGTTGTGGTTGATGCAGATTGTGACGAGTACGCGTCCATGGGTGGTGGCTGAGTCCCCCGAAAGCGCCGTTTCAGGGCCGTATGAAAGTGGTATCCGCTCGCAGATCGAGCAGAGTGGACGGTATTGACGGCATCGCACGCATAAACCGTCGAGGATACGAGGCCGCCGAGCACTGCTGGTGCGCCGCTCTCCGTACTAGCAGATTAAAATAAAATACGGGGCCCTGGCTTCTCCTGAAAAGAGTAGGAAATGGCACGCTCATTCGACGAGGCGAAACGAGAACGGGGTGCCCCTGGTCAGGCCAGTGCTTCGCTGCTGCTCGTAACTGGTCGCTGCCAGTAAGCGTTGTTTAGTTTCCCGGTTCAGGGGGGCAGCAGATCCATACTGTGTGTGTGCCGTGGCCGTCTCACATTTCAAAGGCGGATCTTGCACCACTTTTTTTTTCTTTTGCTGTATAAATAGCGCGGAGTGTACGATGGAAAGAAGAGATGGCCGGGGAGGGAATGCCGTGATGGGCATCTCCTAGTCGCATCCCCAGAGTGAGATGGAACGGGAGGAGAAGAAAGGCTTGAACCATGTTTGCTCTCTCTTCCATTCCTCTAACCTGCCAAGCCTGCGTGCGCACATAAATTAGAAGGACAGACACTCGCGCTCTGCGCTACACCTGCCTCTACCGTCCTAATTTCCCTTGCCAGAAACGCGCCAGGTACTGCCCTGACAGGCCCGGCTGTGGCCAATCATACGCCGGGATTTTCGTACTAATTACCCGCGCTTGCACCATTTATGCACTGCCGCAACTCCGTGACGTGCATCGCCTCGTTATTGATACTGTAGAGTTGGAAGGTGCAGTCCCGGCTGCCCTTGGCTGCCCTTGGCAGCCCTTGGCAGGTGGCAGTGGAGGGCTAGGGAAATACGGAAAGCAGTTCGTATCTGCACGTGCTGATTCGAATCTGCACACTACTAGGTAGGTACGTAGGTACTACTTCGTATCTGCACACGCTGCTGGGTCTACAGTATGTACACCTTTTGAAGAAGTGAGGGGGAGGATAGATATAAGAAAAAATAATGATAATAAGAGCAGGTGGATGAATGCTTATTTTGTAATGCCTATCGATAATCTTTTTGTTGGAGTAGCAGCGATATTCAAGGATTAGGTACCTGTTCTGCTGCTAGACAGCTCTCCGCAATGCTCCAAAGGTACCCTTTGATTCGATGTGCAGCCTTACTGTACTTAGTATCTACAAAATAATTTTGCAATACTTGAGTCTATTGTTAAAGATTTCATATACAGGAACTATCTGCTGCTCTGTATTCATTGTCAAGTAATATATGCATAGTAAAAAAATTTTTCGGGCTTCACATTATACGATGGTTAGGCTTCTCAACATCACCATAATTAATAGCCTCTCGGGTAAGCATGCGACTGAGCGTTTCCCATGATATACCTGAAAAGAAAAGAAAAAATAGAGACGACACATGTTATATAGCAAAGCGATCGTGTATCAAGATTGCTCGCCTGTTGCACCCGAAAGTTCACATTCTTTCAATCGTTTAATACCAGCAGTCTCCATTTAACAAAGACTTTGAGCCTCACTTAAGACATGGCGTCTTAAGGATCAGACACTGCCATGACAAGGCAACACCATGTCTCAAAAATTGGTCATCCCTTGCGCCTGAAAATTTGTGGTCTTCCAATCATTTAGCCACCAGACTCCATCAGGGCAGAGATGAGTGAAACGTGGCACTGAGACATGCGTCCGACAAATCACGGCCTTCCAATCATTTAGCCATCGGACTCAAGCCTGATCAGCCTTGCTTGCGATGAGGCTCGAAAGAAGGAAAAAGAAGAGGAGATCGGCTACGTAATTTCCTATTCTGCTCAATAGGATACCTCCATGTCTGGGAAGATGATCTCCCTTGCGCCCCAAAGTTCTCGGGCTTCCTATCGTTTTGATACATGGGTTCTACGTGTAGTAGAATTTTGAGCTATGAATGAGACCTTGTCTTAGGAAGCCAGGCAGCCCACCAGTCTGACGTTTGTGTTGGCGCTTAATGCAGAGTCTTGGAAAAGCAAGATTAGGTACAGATAGGCGCTTAGCTATCTTAGTCCTACCAAGCGAGATTAATCAAGGGCTCATAACGCAACTGTATCGTCTTTAAGAGTGCTCGCGCTGGCATGGTACTATGTAATTTTAGTAGCAATATTGCGTGTAGTTTGATTGATTGATGAGCGAGCTGCTGGGTTAAATCTACGGAGCATGGCTAGCCGCTATAGTCGAATAGTACGGGGTACGGGGTGGTACACCGGGAAACGCAATGTATAACAAGAAAGTCAACATCATCGATGACACATCTCATCTGGTTATTTAACGATCAATATTTCCCCTAGATTCTCGTGTAAAAAAAAAAAAAAAAAAAGGCCCTCAGTTTGGCAAAGAGACAGTCTGGCACAGGAGAAAAGAATGAAAGAGAAAAGAAAAGGCCCAGCCGCAGTCCAGTATCTTCCCTTATAACAGCATCAAAGCATGTGCCCCTCGGGCTCCCTCATCTTCGTTTTCAGGACTAGCAAGGCTGGGATGAGCTTCCCCCAAATAGAGGTATACGACTCTGGGATGCCTCTGTCCAAGCAGAGCTGAAGATGTAACAGCTCCCCATACGATCCTCTCTGATCTCGGTATCCCGTTGCTCACATCGCCGCATTGTCTCTTCATACCTGTGCGGTTATCGTGACCCCAACTCTGGAGCTGAGAACAAACCTTGTGCACTATAGACCGTTTGTAATATACCATTATGACGGAGCTAGTCTCCTGTTTATAGAGCATGTTGCGAGTTCGGGCATCTAGTGCAGAATCTCAAGCTGTCGAATATCTTGAAACACATTGGAAGCCTCCGTGATGAGTGTTTCCTTGGGCAGCTTTTGCGCACACTCATCTAAAGCATCGCTCCCCCCAGTTCATAAGCAAGAAGCAGTGATAGTCACGACTACTATAGTGTACCGCTTGATCTAGGCATAGGTAGCCAAGGCATACAGGGACATGCATGCCCTGAATTGAGTCGAGGCGGCGGTACACTCTGGACTCACGCTTAGCCTTCCTGTAGTTTTTATCCCCATGGTTTTTACCACAAAGGTGTAGCCATGGATTGGCAGGGCATTGGTTGATGGTAGACAAGTATCTTCTTGCAGTTTGGATGCTGTTTGCGGAGACATTAAGGAGCATCTTTACCAACCTTCGAAGACATGGTGAGGGGGAAGTCTTGCTCTGTGTTCCGTCTTGTCTCGATTGTAAGTTATAAGCGATGATGTAAAGTAGGTAGAGTCTATTAAGGCCTCATGTTTTGATGATCGAGCTCAATGCCATAGAAGATAGCAAACACTTACCTACTCCTTCCTCCCTAGTAAATAATTCAACATGGCGGAACATTGTAGCTGATATTTCTTCATATTACACATCTTGCGAAGCTCATCCCATCGGCAGGTAAAGACAAGAGGCGTAGCGGCAAAGCAGCCATATCCGGACCAGGCAAACAAACATAGATGAGCGTCATAAATGCCAAATTTTCTGTAAAATCTCACAATAATAATCGAATTGTGAGAGAACACTCAAATCCCCTCTGAAACTGACTGACTGATTGATTCATGGTGTTCGCCTCGATAACTCCCTGGCCTTTGCTGCTACAATTTCGGGCCTTAACCCAATCGATCGCGGATCAGGATTCCTACAACAAACGCGTCCAGTCAAGGCCGACGCTGGAATAACGGGCTCTACTTTGCATATTGCCCGCTTCTCGCCACTTGGTATCGGCACCGGCATCAGTACCAGTGTCAAGTCTTGTACCTATACCTGTACTATCAGCATTTCCTCTATCAACTTGCTTCGAGCTGTGCCCATAAGATACGAGAGACCCCCATCGCTTTTCCCTTGCAAACGCTAACCTGTTTTCCGACGTGCATCGCCTAGCTGCATGAATCCTCCACCGGGTTCTCCACCAGGACCTGCAGTAGCCCAATGGAAGCGGAGCACTATGGGCGGCGACGTGGGAGGGGCAGCCTCGTCTGTGTTGAAGGCGTTACTGCTTGATTGCAGTAGCTGTACAAGATGCTTGATGCCGTAGGAATCGTCCGGGGCATGGATAGAATGGAGGGGGCGTGTACGCTGTTGGGAAAGTGTCTAGTATATGTTTGGACGAGTTAGTTAGTAATAGCAAGCAAAATAGACCCCTTGTCCTGGCAGGGGGGCATCGAGGAGTAGGTAGAGAGCACATTTAATCCCACCCTCGAAGTAAGCAAATAAAAAATAAAAAAGGAAAGGGTAGGACTCGGAGACATTCTCTTGGACGCACGTCTCTGTTTCAGCCTCCAGTCGGGCATCAACTGCTCCGTACCAAGATAGGCAGGCAATGGCAAGTAGTAGCTACGAGAGCTGTAAGTAATACTCCACAGTAGCAAGCAGGAATCCTTTCCTTTGCTTCAGGTTGGGCAGTTTTGCATCCCAGCCACCTAACCAGTACTTACTCGTATTATATGTATTTCCACACGCGGCTCAACTTCCCAGTTGCCACCCAATAAACAACCTGGCAACACTGAGTCTATCTCAAATGCCACGACTCTCGGCAGCCGATTCCGCTCCCCCACGATCCATCATGTGCCGTATGTGCCAATGAAAGTGGCTACATGATTCGGGCGGCAGATAGAGTGCTGGTAGTAATACTACTTGTAGCAGTGGGATTGCCGCAAGATGTAGTATCTGCGAGTTGACGTGTACAACCGTGTGCTTCTGCTTGCTATTTGCACCTATATCCATGATATCTACATACATATTGCTACGTCCTTTTATCCATGCTCTGCATGCGTGACCGAATTGCAGCTGCGGCTATAACGGAACAAGGATTAGTGCTTGGCCCCCAAGACTGGCAGCAAGCATCAGCATGACAACCATATCCAAGCCGGGAAATAATGGACGAACCGACTCTCAGATCTCCCATATTAGCAACCGGAATACCAATATTACTAGTGCACGGGTATACTAAATACTTGCTGCACGGTGTGTGTCGTCTTGCTTTACGTTCACTCTCCAATATTCGTCATGATGCTGCTCTGGCTCGCACACAGTAGGTAGGTAGGTAGGTATTGTTGCGTGCCTAGGTATATCCTGTATCTCTTACAAGTCAGTAATATGGACAACCAAGTAATGTATCAAGCACGCCATAAACACATAACTCACCTCCTTCCTATGCATATTTCGTAACAACCTCTCATGCCCACATCTGCCCTAATGCAAAAGCCTGCAATCCATCGCAGTCATCGTTATTTCGTGATGAAAAGCCACAGCGCAGCGTGCAGCCATGTTTCGGCCAAGGAAAGCCACCCGGCGCCAGCTCCCATTCTGCCATTGGCCATGCAATTAAGTCCTGCATCGCTTCAGCCATACAGGCATCATGTCACTTCAATGGTGATAAGTCATCTTTGTTCATAATAGTACCAGAATAGTAGTAGCAGTTAGTACGGGGAATTAGTATTAGTAGGATAACATGCTCTCGCCTTGTCTCGACTCATGCGTTTTCTCTCCCTCGCATACGGTCCCCTCCACTCTCGCATCATACTCGTTTCTTTTTCTCTCTTTCAGCTCTTGGCCACTGCCGCTATTGCCAGCCATGCCACTTTGATGCAGCCGGTGAGGGAATGCCAATAGGAACCCGTCCGACAATGAGCCCTTGGTCCAATAGTGCTGAGACAAGAATCTCATCTCCCCCATTTCAGGCATCACCAGATTGCATTTTTCTAGCTTAGCAAGGCTTTGTAGACGTCATCTAGGTCGGCGACTTACGCTGGATTCCACATACCATGCCTTGAGTCGGCATTCAGTTGCCCATCTCTCAGCCTACTGGGTTCTATAGCTTTCCATCCATGGGTAGGAATGAGTGCGGCATTTCTAGTCCCAGAGAGAGAGAAAACGTCTATATAAGCGCGCCTCTTCTTTCCACTTGACTGAATTCTTCTTTCTCTTCTTCATCACCTTCATCTTGTTCTCATAATCTCCATTCTCGGCCCTGACTGGCATACTTTGTCGAGATTTTGACTTCCCCCCAAGTGATTGCTATCGCTGGGGGGCGCCTCAAAGGTAAGTAGCAATATAATTTGCTTCTTATGCGCTGTTGCTAAAAAGATTATGACAGGTTGCCTCCCAGGGGAAACATGCCCATACTGAGCCATTTTTGGTGTTTCCTTTTCGTTATCTCAAACATAGAATGCGAGTAAGTGAACAAACCACGTTTTTTATGCTTTAAAAGTAAGAGTTAACAATTCCATCATTGACAGACGGTCTATCTGATCGCGAAAACTCTCCCACAATCAGCATGATCATGATAAAAAGACTAAAAAAAATAACGCTCGAATTGTAAAAAGTTATGGTCGTGCTGAAAGGGGGAGGACCTCAAAAAAAAAAAAAAAATAGCTC
The DNA here is from genome assembly GCA_021066465.1 of Trichoderma asperelloides. Classification (NCBI taxonomy): domain Eukaryota; kingdom Fungi; phylum Ascomycota; class Sordariomycetes; order Hypocreales; family Hypocreaceae; genus Trichoderma; species Trichoderma asperelloides. The sequence continues at coordinate 8,566 of JAJKFY010000078.1, read as the reverse complement.
CAATGAGAAAACAAAACTCCTGCAAAATCTCTTCTTAAAAAAATATGAAAAGAGAAAGCCCTTCTAAAAAAAGCAGCTCCAACTAAAGAAGAGGGTATTCCCTCTAGAAATACCTCGGTTGTATCTATCTGTAATGATAGACGGCCCCCAAGAGGTAAATGTTAGCCATGACATCAATTTCCATGCTTTCTTGGGGGCTGCATTCCAGGCAAGTAATTGTCTTGCCAATTATGCCTCGTCGAATGCTGGTCCAGGCCATTCGGCTTTCAGCATTCTCACAATTCAAATTAGGCATCTATGGTTTCATATACCTGAAAAGGTAGACAGTCTTTCAAGAGGCAAGTACTTACCAAGGCATGGCTCTTGGAAAGCCTGGGGGATCATTTTATATCGAAAGAATTGTTTCCAATGGGTCTTCTTTTGATATGAATCTCTTCCGACTCTTGCCTGCTTCACCTTTTTGATGAGGCAATTTATTTCAGGTTTCATCTATCGAAGAGACGTCGGTTCAAAGTGGCCAGAAGAATAAACAATATTCTCTTCTGGTGATACATATCTTCGATTCATACGTTTCCCTTTCATTGCTAGGTGGCTCTGCACAAGATTCTTTGCCATCTCTGCTACTCACTACCATTCTCATTAATTCTTATGAGTGCCTGTAGGGTGAGGGGTATGCATGGAAATTGCTGTACAAGGGGGTTGGAGAGAGAAATTGGATTTCCGATTTCCCTCTTGATCTGCCTTTCTTTCCATACGACGTACCTCGGTTGCGTATCAATTACGATAGGCGACACAATCTGGCAATGAAAGTGAAAAATTTTGCGCAACAACTGCTGCTCTAGCAACTGTACCCTTCTCCGGTACGCTTTTCTTTTGCTTTATGCGCGGTGTCGCGGAAATTGGGTATTTATGATGGTTCTTCAGCGTCTTGGAGATAAAGACTAGAGCACTTCTGATAGTCAAGGGTAGCAGAGATTGTTGAAACACCATGATAATGCCTTGTGGAGGGGAGGAAAGTCTCTTTTTTGGCCCCAGGGAAAAGGATAGCGACATAGGGGAGGGATCTCGCCAAAGATCAATCTGCTATGTCAGCTATATTCATTCATTTTTATTGGTAGCGGGATCTTCTGGAAGATCCTGATGACGGAAATTGGATTAGATGATTGGAACTGGATGATCGGACGGGCACTGGGATAGGGCACTGGGATAGAGCATTGGGGTGGAAATTGGGATGAATGTGACTGGTTTGGGGGTGGATGGTCCCTGGTATAAGTGACCGGAGTAGGGATCGGAATGTTGGAACAGGAGCGCTCTCTTTCGTACGTAGATAGGTAACTAGAGAATAGGAATGAAAATTTCGTTCCGTCCACCTTCCTCCCCCCTGTACCGCAACAATGGGCAGCTTGAGAGGAATCAATAACGCAACACATTGCTTTCAGATTGAGGAGCCCCCTCCATGTCATCTTTCGTAGCTAAGAAACATAAGGCGGTATGATAGTATAAGGCCGCGACAAAAGATGGAGCCGAAACACAAGGCTTCTCAACATGTTGAAGATGAATCTCATTTTCATAAGCTCACAAAGAGAAATTTATGCCATGTTCACTCTTATAAACACCAAACGCGAGCTATCACAAGGTGGTGCTGGACACGTGCCTTCTTCTCCGCCTCCATCATCTTTGCTTTCTGCAAACTGCAAGATATATAACTGTGTCTGTCCGACGAGTTTGGACACATGCACTGCGTCGTACTGAATTAGAGAGACAATGGACTCACACAGCTCTCTTACACCGCAGTTTCTGGCGCGCAGCAAGTGACTGAGAGTGAACAAATGGGTTATCCTGTACTGACCAGGATTAGCGTCGAAGTCTACGCCTCATCCAGACTCGTGCAGCCTTCCCTGCAGCTATAACACATGTCATAGCAGTATCCATGATTCTGACGATTCCATCAGACGGAAACATCTCATCATAGCATCTCATGTCGTGCGCCCAGCTACTGTAGCATCTCTAGTCTCGACATAAATTTCAGCCCGTGGCGGACACACGCAAGACGCAGAGAGAGGGCCTTTAATAACAGGCGCCACCAACAGCATTTGTTAGCACCGCTAATCAGGAGGAAGCTGGATGATCCGGATGAGCTAAAACGACGCCGGCACTAGTGGATGCTGTGCTGCTTGCGGATACAGTAACACAAGCAAAGAGTGGAAGCTTCGTCCCGTCCTGTTTTACACCCATCTTTCTTTCATGTTTTATCTATCCAATTCCCCTATGATACTGCACCGAAAACTCAACTTTCAACTTTGCTCTCAATAATCCCCGGTCTTTGAAAGATTGTTGCTTCCACTTCTCTTATCCACAATGCCCTGTGCTCCGTGCCCCGCGCTCCGTGCCGCATCGGCCGGGTGGTTCAAAAGCAGTAAGAAACCTGAGGATCATTGGTCGCTCGCCGGGGCACCACCAAAATTGGAAACCATTGGATCGGCGCCCAACAAGAGCTGATCGTCAGCCCTATAATTAAAGTGCAGCGTAGCTGTAGTCGTAGCGTGCACGGCGATATGCGGTGTGGTTGTGGCGTGTGAGTTGGATCGTGTGAGATAATGCATGCCGGAAGCTGTAGAAGCCGGCGTCCATCCGTGTGTCGTTGGTCGACGTATCAATCTCTTCAAGTTGATCTAATATTTATTAGTTTTCCGCTCGGCTTCGCCGTAGGCTCGCAAACTCCTGCACCATCTAGAGCTTCTTGGCTCTATGTCTCTCGTACCTTGCTATTTGTCTGTTGGTTCATCTCATAGTACCATTTCCTCTAAATAGAAACATGCCAAGCCTGTTAGCACTATTTGTGGAAATGTCTACTCCATCCCCCGCATCTCCGCTCTATCTTTGTGGAAAACGCCTCAAGTATTTGCCCTCATTAGCAGGCCCTCCTAGTGAGGTGACATCATCTGCAGCTAATAGCAGCAAATGAAGAGAGCTTGCCGCAGCAGCAGCAGCAGCAGCAGCAGCAATAGTAGTGGTAGTGTGAACAACAGTAGTAGTAATGCTTGAAGCATTTGTGGCATGCATAGGGATAGGAGGATAAGCAGGAGCTTTAAACTCCCCTAAGCTACCACTTCTTAGTAATGGTCACGCACTTCTCTCTCCGTATCCTCGTTTTCTCGACCGCTTCTCTAATACGCTTCATAAACATCCAATGACAGCTTTTGAAAGCCGCGCTTAGAATGTTGGAGAAGGACATTCTTTCATTCTCAGCACCGAAATCGGAAGACTTCTTCCTGGCCAGAAGTTTGGCAAGGCATGCCCCATTTTGCCCAAAATACAGGCACACCGGATACATCATCACACGTGAGGCTTATGTTTGAATGGCTTTGCTTAGGCTTTCCTCAGCACGTGGTGTTGTTGGTGGCGCCCTTTTTTCTTGAACAAAATAAGAGGAGACATCAAAACTCTCTCCCTTTCCTAGATTTCGAGCTTGATAAACCTAATAGCCTTCAGCTGTGGCTTTTCCAAACCACGTGGAATGGGCGGCTCTCCCGAGGGCGATCTCAAGATGGTATGGCAGCTACCAATACGGTCCGCTTTGCCATATCTCAAACTGACCCCTCCCCCTCCAGCTTCTCCAACTTCTCCAAAGCATCTAGAAGCTAGCAGGGAAACAAGTCCAACATGTGTTGGCTTTAAGGATAGAGACCTAAACTCTGTTTCTCAGCTTGAATTAGTCCGCGGCGTTACGCTTAGGCTAACAGCAGACACGCCCGCCGTTTTCCTAGTAATTGGCCTGATAGTGATACCCCGTGTCGTGAAAACAAAAATATCCGGACAGAGATGGCGGACACCATTAATATGCTGCAGTTTTCTCAGGATTCGGTGCTTCATTAGCAGAAACAGGTGGCTAAAGGTGTGTTTCGAAATCAATTGCATACTAAGACGGATAAAGGGCGGCTGAAACAAAAAGAAGAATGGCAAGTCAGGCACCAATTGGTCAGCTAAGAACTCTGAACATGACCATATACGAGCAAGCAATTGACTCCACGCAACTTCGTTGCTGTAACTCATACGTGCAGGCAAATGTGTGCTGTCAGCATGTCTTGCTTCGACTGAGCCAAAGTTAGCCAAGAGCGACTACTCGTTTGAGAGGCCATGTGAGTAAGATCTCTCCAGAGCATAGATACGAAATAATTTGTTTGTGATGGTAATCCGTCATAGCAAGTGAACATGGTTCTCAGACACATCAATGGATTGCTGAGCTTGTAGTGATATCTAATTAATGAAGCAAAATCCGCTTCTCTCTCTCTTCTCTTCTCCCCCCTCTCTATGTCTCTTGTAGATGACCATTAGGCTTGTGTGTCGCCTCAGCGTCGGTCTCAGCTTCGTTAGTCTTAGCTAGACTTTGTATTTGGACTTGTACTCCGTAGTCTTCATCATCGTGACCCTTTCTTAGTCTTCAGGTTCCCTTTATTGATGTCATTCGTGACCATGCCCCCTCTTCGCTCAAAACTGAGCAAATGTCAGAGTCGAATTTCGAAATGGAATCAGCGCCCCAATCACCGCTGGCACGTAGTATGCCGACCGATTGATCAAATCTCCAGTCAACAGCCCTATTGATCCGCTGTGCTGCCTCGAGTTTTCGCTACCAAACACCTGATCGCCTGCTGGTCCCAACTCCATGCCACTGCGCACTAGCCTCGCTACTTCTTCTGGCTGGAAGAATGCTGCTGTGCGAGCCCGGCCCATCCTCTCGGACTTGGTGGTAGATTCAGCTGCTGATTCGGATTGCTTGCCCAGCACAACAACCCAGGCAAATGTCTCCATGGCATCTCCGTTGTCGTCTACACCGCCCTCGATGCCAACCCAGTAGTCGGCGTCTGGCTTTGCTTCGCGGGCGTTGCGAGCTCGATTCCTAGCTCCCTGCAGGGTTTCCGCGTCCGTCATAGGCTGGTCAGCAACGCCAGACGGCACGCTGAGCCCGGTGAAGGAGAATGCCTGAGAGGGAAACATGCCGCTGAAGCCTTCCTTTGCGGCTGAGATCTTGACGGGGTTGTGCGAAGCTACAACGACCTGGGTGGCCTGCTCTGCCATTTTTTTTCTCTCGTATCCCTTGGTTTCTTGCCAGCAGTAGATAAATAATTGCGTCGTAGATTTGCACAAGAAAAAGTCGCTCGCTAATCACAATCTTGGGGTGCTTGTTGTTGCTCAGATTTCACGGTGTAACCTGTAGTTTTTTATATAAATGTTCCCAGTATAATAGCTGCGTCGCCTTGGGGTTGTCGAGCGGGACTAATAATTGAGTGAGTCTTACGCCGTCACGTCCCCGCTATTTATCCAACTCGGGGGTAGAAGCCGGGAGTAAACCATCCCAGGCAAAGTGCATATAGCGTCTTGGCGCAAAATACTGCCGCAGAAAACGAGAGGGAAGAACGATTGGATAGGGAGAATGAAGAGCAGTTTCTGCTTCAAAAAAGGGTCAAAATAGAGCGCCGGCCTTTAGAGAAAGAAAAAAAAAAGAAAGAGTCTAAGGCGGTGGCTGTGGAGGCTGCGACAAAGCATCAGTCTCTGCAGTTGCCAGCGACAGATAATCCACTCCCATAGAACCGTCGTCGACGTTGTAGCTGCCAGCATCGTTATCCTCCTCTAGCAGAGGAATCTGCTGCCCCCAGGCTAGCCCATCAACCTCCATGTTCCACGGCCAGTCTTGGTCCAACATATCTACAATATCCCCAGTGCTGTAGCCACTTGGAAGAGTGGCATCGGCTCCTTCACTGCCCCAGAATACGCTTACTTCGCCGCTTGGCCCCCCTCTTTGGAGAGAAGGATTTTGAGGGCCAGTTCCTGGTGTTGCATTGGAGATCTGAGAACTGGCTTCCAGAAGACGGCTGACGACATCTCGGCTACGGCGTGCCGTAAGCGACCAGTCCTGCATTGCCTCAAACAGCTCGAGGATCGACTCGATTTGAGCGCGCCAATGGATGACAGATGGATTATCCGGTTGCCACAGAATAGCAACCAGCGGGATCATAGCAGCCTGATACAGAAACCATACGGCGTTCCATCCTGACATTTGCTGGCGCGTCCACCCCTTTGACACGCTGTCAATAATCTCCCGCGCAGCGTTCAAGCAATTCTCCACGGCAACCACATCTTGCTCTTCAATGGGTAATTGAGCTTTGCAGGCCAAGGTTAGAAGTACTGGGCGGTAAAGCAGCATACGTAGATTCCAATACCGCCATATCATGATGCATCGCGAAAGATGGAGCGGCTCTACACAGGGCTCCGTGGAACGAAGTAGCCAGGGAAGATTGTTGAACCACTCAACAAGAAGGCTGTCCAAATGACTGCGATCTTCTGTCTTAAGAAGAGGGGTAACTGCAAGCATGTCTTGGACCTTTGTTGCAATTTTACAGAATTTGATGTTTTCAAGCAGAGGCATGATGCCGGCATACTGTGCAGAGTCGGTTTCTTCCTGTTGAGTGATAATTGTGAGTCAGGATACAATATCAAATAGCGAAGGTAGGTAAAAAGTATAGGAGGCAGGCATACTTGCTCTGTGACAAGCTTAGGAGGCTGGACGTTGATTGCTGGCCCCCATCGCCCAAAAGAAGGTCGGCCTAGAGTGGTTGTACCCCATGTATCGAGACAAAACAGTGTCCACCAGGTGCGTCTTCGTGTCTCAATTACCGCCGCGTCAAACTGCTCCTCCGGCGGTGGTTCTCGATGCAGGCCGAGAGCGGTTGCCATTCGGAGGATGGCGCCAATGATGGCATTGGCCATATTCGGACGGTTGATGTAGTGGAGATAGTAGCCCCCAAGCAGTGCTAGGGCTTGAATGGTTTCGATGTGGCTGCTCCCAAATGCACTGAGATGGACGTGCTCTATGGCTTGATTGTAGTATTTAATGTGGCTCAGGTTGCTTGACGGCGTAGACATGATGCTGCTTGTGGCAAAGACCATGTTGAGCAGGGAGAGCCAAGGTGCGTCGCATCGACGACCCTCAGTGTAATGTTTACGGAACGAGCTTTCGTCCAGCATAGGAGTCAAAATATGAACGCGTTTAAAATAAGCGTCGACAAGAGCTTGTCCCTTGTAAGTCCATGGGATGGGAGGTTTTGCCTTTGTGGATCTGGAAGCTGCGCGGAAGAGTGGAATTTTGTTGATGCGTGCATTCTCGTCGCTTGAAGCGTCAGGAGACGACTGTGCTGCAAGAAGAACCTGTAGCTGTGGCTGAATCTGAAGCATGACAGTCAAGGCCACTTTGACGGACGATGCACCGAGATACGAGGCAGCTTGTTTGCCCATGGAGAGCGATAGAGCATTGACATCGTCAGCCTCAACCGGCATCTGGTCCTTTTCTCTGCGTTCTTCGTCCCACTCGGACTTTGGAGCGGGCATATTCTCAAGCTCTTGAGGATGTTGAGCCTCATTGGCAGAAGGGGGAGTTACCGAAACGTCATCAGTCTCTTGCTGTACGGGTTGGTCCAGGAGATCTCGCAGCTCCTGGCGAGACAGCGACAAAAGTTGCGAGACTTCATGATTAGGGTATAGGCGCCGTAGCACAGAACGGCACTCTTCGAGACTCCGTGATATTTCCTCTAGCGATCTACGTAAAGGAAGTTAGCAACTGGAGAGACAGGTTTAATTCAACGAAGAAACAAATGGCTGCCGGGTTAAGTAAGATAGAGAGATAGGGGCAGAAATAGTGACTTGAACAAGGCAGAGGCGAGAGCAGATTACTGACTTCCTGGATGGAACAAGACGTTGGCGATGCTGTTCATACACGCATCTTCTCCGTGATCGACTAGTCTGGCACCGATTGCAAGGCTGCTTGCCGTCGCAGCGGATCTTGCGGCGCTGGCACTCGAGACAGGCGTGGAGACTCTTACCAGCCTTGCCGCCGGCTGCGTCTTGTGACCGATTGCCGTCCGATGACGATTGAGGGGACCGATCCACGGCCTTGCCCTTGACCCCCTGGACTGTATCATTCCGCTCTTGTTAGCTAGCCAACCCGGGATGGCGAAACTAGGAAAGAAAGAGAAAGAGGAAATGCAACTGCCAGGTTAGGCACGGGAGACAAAGCGAGAGAGCAGGAAGTGTTTTCGGAATAGGGGCAGTGGTTGCATAATACTCCACTCACAAGTGTAAAACATGATCTCGGTCGAGGCCAGATATACTGGTTGGTATTCCCCAATTACAGCAGCAGCAGAGGCGAATGGTAACACTGCGTCATATACTATCAATCACGTAAGGGGAACCAATAAGAGTGGGAGGCACATGGTGCTGTGCATCAAGACCATCAAGAACAGGAAACGAAAACGATCAAACTATGCGGCCTGACTGAGCGCGCGTATGTATAAGAATTGGAGGAGATTAAAAAAAAAAAAAAAGTATCCCGAGGGAAAAATACGAGGGGCTACGAAAAAAAAAAGGTTCGCAAAAAATGCCCAAGAGACAAAAGCGACCGGGGGGGGGGGGGGGGGGGGGGGGGAAGTGACTTTAGACAAAAATAAATCAAAAGAACATAAGAACCACCGACGACCCACAGCACCGCAAGCAGACCCACTTGAAGGTTAAGGGG